>SNQJ01S0187946.1:0-18405 GCA_010110895.2 Picea sitchensis | reverse complement strand
AATTCAATATTTAAAACTTAAGGAAAGCGTCATGTTCTGGTGTGTTTTGTTCTAGATCTAGGTGGATCTAGGGAGATCAGTTAGTGTCCGCACCTACCGATTTATCCAATAACAACAGATGAAATGAGGTTTCCTATTTTCAGAGGAGATGGATCTAAGGATCCTGACCAACACTGGTTCTTATGCGAAGCTGTATGGAGCATTAAGAAAGTCACCGATGAAGCTGTTAAGAGAGCTCAGTTTAGTACTACCTTGAGGGATCGTACATTGAGCTGGTATATGAAGTTTGTTTCAGGATCTGTATAACCTAAACCACTGAATGACATTAATAATGTGTTGAGTACGGAGTTCAAGAAACCTAAGTCAGAGTCACAGTTCATTACGAAGTTGAAGGAAATCAAGCAAAAGGTGATTGAACCTGTTTGGGAATTTGATCAGAGGTTTTAGACCCTGACATGGCATTTAAGTTTTTAGATTCCAAACGAACAACATAAGGAGTGGTTCATCACTACCCTCCTACCACACATTAGAGTTCCTCTGATGCAATAGAAGGTCGATTCCTAGGCTGAAGCATTAGAGATTGCAATGAAACTAGAAGAAACCCCTGTAGGAGAGTTCAGTCCAGGTATGAGTTAGATTTTGAATCAATTAACTAGTTTGTTTTTACAGGTTGAAGGCATGAAGAAAGATAAAGGAAAAGAGAAAAGAGAAGACATATGGTGTATCTGATGTAAAGAAGAGGGCCATGACAAAGAGCATTGTCCTTTATTTAATGAATACTTGGCCTCTAGAGCCCCTAACCCTTTGAAGAAGGCTACTTTACCATGGTGCGAGGTATGTATAAATAGACATCGCCTTGGTGAATGTTATTATATGCAGAAATATGTCCAGACACCCACCAATCTTTATTGCACATTCTGTAAATTTGTGGGGAATGATGATTAGGACTGTAGGGATTATGACCTCATGCATGAAAGGTCAATGGATGCATATAGAATTAAAGGAGAATTACAATAATAAGGGAATGCTGCATTGTTCAATTCCCCAGGAAGAGGAAACTTCAAACCTCGCAGTGGGTTTAGAGGAAGAGGATGAGGAGGAGGCATGGGTCGAGGTCAAGGTCAGATTATTTTCTATAACTGCGCCTAGCTAGGTCATTTGGCAAGGGATTGTCAGAAACCTTGTACTACTTGCAACTACTGTAATTCGTTTGATCATGTCATTGAATATTGTCTAGTATTGTTAGCCAAACTTCAGGACAGGGTGAAGAACCTAGAGTCATTGTTATTACTAGAGGAGGCACTATTATAGAAGAAGACAGGGTGACTCTAGGAAAGACTACAGATGGATCAGGGATAAAACAAGATGCAGAGAAGGCACAATTGTTTGAACCAAGGAGAGAAAAGCATACTTTTGAAGAAGCAAGGAGAGAATTTGTAGGAGAACATGCTTCTTCATCTAGGGCACAACCAAAAGTAAAGGAATGTGAAATGCTTCCTATTACGAGGAAAATCCCTCTATGGCTAGGGTGAACCACAACAGATGGAAATGACTGTAGAAATCAACTCTATCCCAACAACATGCTATATAAACCAATGTGCAAGCGAGATAAGAAATAGCCCTACCTCGTCCAGATGTTCGATGATGTCCACCGTTGAGCACTTTGACCCAAAGCGATATACCTGCAACAAGTTCTCAACAAACAAGAAAAAACTAGCATATGGTGGAAATATAAAAAGTTAGCACATTAGATAGAATAATCCATCAATATACATAAAAAATATGCCCATGGATAATAATTCATATATTTGCAAGATATCAATTGGAAGGGAAAGGAGTATTTCTATTAATAAATGATCAGCAGAAGTGAAAATATTACAAACTTCTGTGTCGGCATAGTTCGGAACCGAGAAACCAAGTTCCTTCCAATTGGGTCTCCACCACTTCAATCCTCCACCAAAGGCAAGCTCATATAAGGGAGACAATGAGATTCTCCATCAATAAGGGAAGAGCTTGGGGGATGAACACTGTGTTCAGACTTAAAGGACAAAGGGATGCAGATTCAATATGAAGTAAATAATTTCTCCAAAGTAACTTTGCTCTCAAATTTGAATTCTTTCTTGTTAGCCCTCGACCAAGTTTTGGAGAACCTTGGTCGTGTTTGACCAATTTTTGGGACTTCGACAGGATGGTCAAAGATGAAGCACCAAGAAAAGAGAAGATCACAAAATCATGCCCCCTTTTTGTGGGCTTTTTGGGTTTAGGGTTTATGTAACGGGTATGGGATGTCGGCCCATGGGTCTTATCCATGTTTAGGCCCTTTTGCAATGTATAAATATATATCTAGGCGATGTAAGAAGTACTATATCTAGTATATCTAAGGTGCTATGCTAAGTGAAAGTGATTGTAAGAGGCTTTGTGCATGTTATGTGTTAAGACTTGCTGAGCTAAGTGCAAGTGACTGTAGTGCTTTGTACACAAATTCTGTAAGGCTTTGTGCTTGGATCTAACTCATGGAAGGAGGATCTGGCGAAGTGCCCACAGATCTCCTATCCTATGCGGAGTCATATTTGTGGCTCTATGCATGTAAGGAGATTGAAAGGCGATAATAAAGAAGACGAAGAGTTGGTGGACGTAGCTCCGTGCTGGGGGTGAACCACATATATCCTGTGTTATGGTGCTTTGTGCTATGCTGTTCATGTGTTTATGTATTTATTTTCCTAGTGGTTTATTCTGGATGAATGTTTAATGCTTAGTGATATGAATGAATTCTAGATATGAACTATTTCTATGTGCTAATTGCTTGGATGTGTTAGATCTTGTTGAATACTGCGTTGTTCTGTAATTAGGGTTTTACCTACGATTTGAATAAAGGGTTAAAGACTAATGAATGTTAACTGCTAATGTTCTCTGTTAAGTATTGTGATCATAGATCTGTGTCCCAGCTAGGTTGTAGACACTTGAATCCTACAACCCCCCCTGCCTCTACCTCGGGTGAGACTTCATCTACTTCGCAGGTGTTGCTGAAAGGGCTGGTAGTTAGGGTTTTGTTGGTGCGTTATTGAAGCATTGAACCCCAGGTGTGCCCTTGTGCCAACAAATGGTTCCATTAACGTGACTTGAAACTGTGATTGCTAGGAAATGGAGAAAAGATAAATCTCTGTGGGTATATCTGTTGCCCTAGTGCATAGTACTCTACTCGACTTGTGAAGCTCTGTGCTAAGAAGAGAAGTCTGATATGAAGAAAAGAGGTAAAATCTGAAATCTTTGTGCTCTGATAAAGGTAAGATAAGTGGAAATTTTTGTTTCTAAAGAATGGATCTAGGTATGCATGATAGGTTTTGTCCTAGTCTGAAAACTAGGGCACAACTAGAATAAAGAAGATATGATATGAATAGATCTGATAGAACTAGTGAAAGATATGTTATTCCTATGCATAGAAAGAATTTTTGGACTGACAAGTGGATGCAGGATCCTAGACTTTTTTTTTTGCAGGTCCATCACTGTGATCCTAGTGCACAATATAGGAAAGGCTGGGGATCATTTAAGAGAAAGAGAGGATTGACTCTTTGTAACAGTTGCGGAAAACTGGGACATCTTGCTAAGGAATTCCCTGGTAGAGGTCCTATTTTCCTTTGTTGTAAAGCTACTGGACATGAAATTTTGGATTTCCCTAGAATGATTGCTAAAGTTGAAAAGATGAACATGACACAAGAAAACCACGAAGAAGGCCAAGAGACTAAGAGTATGCTAAAGAACCAGAAAGAATCAGAGGATATATTATTGCAAATGAAATAAACAATGAATAATCACATAGACACCAGTTTATCAGAGATCTTAAAAGAGAAAGAGTGCATAGAAAAAAGAATATGAGATTTCAACATAGACTGTGTATTGGATGTAGAAACACACGTGAACATTATGATAGAAATTACTTGGGAAATCTTAGGAAAGCCTGCTATGGTTCCTTCATTGGGAGGAATAGGATTGTTTAAAGGAAAGCTGATAACCCTATGTAGAAGACTTTCCCATGTACCTATGATCGCTCATGGAACATCGACAGAAGAAGAATTCAAGGTCATTAAGTTTGTTGAGAACAACGCTCACTTTGCACTTTTGTTAGGAAGCACTTGGATTGAGAATGAATAGATCCAAAGGAAAGAAGAAGAGAAAGATATAGAACAAAAAAATAAAGAATTAAGGGATTTCATGGCTAGGAGAATAACACGCTTAATAGAAGAGAAGGAGGACAAGTCGAAGAAAATGAGGGCCAGAGACTTAGCTGTCAAAGTGGAAAGAATGCAAGAAGTCTTAAAGAACCTATCCATGCAAAAGAGTATAACACCTACTCCAGAAACAGTAAGAGAATAAGTATTATCCTCAAAACTTGTGAAAGATCCTCAACAATGCGAAGTTACTATGCCAAGAGAAGATAAGAACAAGAATGGAAAGAGGAATCCAGAGACACAGATCACAGGAAATAAAGCTAGAAAGCTCAGTAAGAAGAAAGAAAAGCTAGAAAAATTGCAAGAGGTTCTAGAGAGGACTTCGCAAAAGGAAGGTTTACAGAACTTGAACCTCGCCAGAATAGCAGAAAAACGCAGATTGAAACTTCGCCACAATGAAGAAATATGACCATTGGAGGTGTCCCTACCATTAGAACGATGCTCCATAATGGCTAGAAATGCAATTATTACCGGAAAGATTGCCATTGAACCGTTGGGACTGCGCATAATGGATGGAATTGCATTGATTGAGGCGTTTCTACCCATTGAAGGAATCCATTACGATGTTATATATTTAACCCGTCGAATGTATTACCGTGGACACTTTTTCCAATTGTGATTATCCGAGCCCATAGAGAACTAATCTCTTTCACACAGTGCTTATTGAGACCTCGCCATCCATTCTTCTACCTTGATTGTTTGTTCACTGACCCGAGATATCTGATCTCGAGCGTGTATGTCAGGTGACCTCAACACAATAGAGAAATACATCGAAGATATTCTCATAGACCTCATGGCTGAGAAGGTCATGTCCGCAGGAGTACATGCCTCATCGACGAGAGGAGTGCAAGCATCCCCATCGACTGCATGTCGATCTGGGCCCTCACAAATTGCGACAGAGAAGAGAAGCAAGCATCGTGATGACTTGGCAAGCGTGAAGCTCATCCCGTCGATCCTGCCCAACTATATCCCGCCTCTAGCTGGTGTAGTTACTCATGACAACGTACCGAGGGACTTCGACTATAAACTGATCATTGCATACCTCCCGAAGGGGATACGCGCAGTAGGACCATAGTTGGAGAGGATTATGACGCTTAAGATCAGTGATATCAACTTAGGAGACCGCAAAAACTATGACATGCTCACACCACACAAGTATTTGACCAAGACAATGGGGAATAAGTTGAAGATAATCCCCCAGCCGTGGACCATGGACATCGCGAGGTCCATGATCCTCAATGTGATGAAGTTACCACACTTTGACAGACATCAGGAGGTTAACGCATGCATTAAACTCCTCCTGTCATGCTACCATGGCGGTTACCTTTGATTGGATAGGTGCATCACAGTAGATCCAACACTGATCCACTAGATCACTGGGTTAAGCATGCAAGGACCAGACGCACAGGATTCCAAGGAAAGCTGCAGACCGCACCCTGGCGCAGTGAATAAAATACACCTATGGTGATGTGGAGAAAGGGAAGTGAGGCTACAAGGTAGCCTCCATCTAGAATGGTGCAGTGTGCCTAGCTTTCCATTTGATCACTGGTAAGCTCGTCAGGAAGAAAAAACCAACGCAGGTCATGGGGTTCATAGTCGACCTCGCGGGAAAATGCATTGAAGGAATGAAAATGAACTGGGTGTGCTACCTCATCAACCAGTTGGAGAAATAATCCCGCAAAGTGCAAGACCAGGGCTATGAGTTTCACTTAAGCTGGTTGCTGATTCTCATTGCCTTCACAACTTGGGAGATGCCGGAAGGAGTGACCTTCCCTAAAATCGATCTGTTCGAAACACTGGCCGCAAAGTTCACTAGGCTATGGTATTTGAGCTACATGGTGAAGCAATGGCAGTCAAATGCGGTGTTCCACACCTACTACTTGCAGCTAAAGAGAGCCATTGAATCCTTCCCTTGCATGATGCCGAATACGCTATATCGGTTCATACCATTCATGAAGTTCCACACAGACATGCATTTCATATATCTCACTGCACGTAGATATGAACATAAGGAAGAGATCAAGTCCTATTACAAACTCACCGAGGAATATATGGAGGAAATAACCAAGGAGTGGCCTACAAAATTCTTAGTACCATTCGAACAGACAAAACTCTCCGACCCCGACCTCATTGGAATTCCTGTAGTCACTCGAGAAGAATATGATGCACCCAGCAGCAGCAGGAAGAAAAAAAAGGAAGAGGTATAGGAATTGAACAATGCATCAAAATAAACTACACCAGATTCACCAGAAGGACGAGGAGGTGATGAAGTAGACAAAGAAGAGGATGAAGGGGAAGAAGAAAAGCAGGAACAAGGCGACATGACACCACCTAAAGATCCCCTTCCAGAAAATGAAACATCCAAGAAAATAAAGGGTTCCCCGATGAAACCTTCATCATGGAAGAATTCAAAATCCAATAAACCTCCATTTCAGACTGTGCTCACGGTGGATGACATCGACCTCATCATCGCTGCTATATCAAATACCTCAGAGGACATTTTGCAGTGAAGCGAAGCCAAACAAGAGACAATGTTTGACAGGATCGAGGCAAAGCTCAAAGGGGTACAACAGGCTCTTTATTTGAGTTGCGCAGTGTCTAATGCACTGTTGTTAGTAGGGGACATAGAATTAGGAGATGAGCCTACCCAACTACGCAGATTAGCAGATTTGACAGAGGCTCGCCTTTGTCGGGTCCAAGAGGAAAAGGAACAAGCCACATAGGCATTAAAGAAAGCAAAGGAGGAAGTCCTAGAGCAAATTTGGGTTGCGCAGCAAGAAAAATATGACCTCCAGGAGAAGATTGCAGAGGATAGAGTGCAAATCCAGAAAGAAAACGAACAATTGCTCATGGAGCAGATTGGCGTTAAAGAAGTAGTTACTAGAGAACTTCGCTCTGTGACAACTGAGAGTCAAGTCGAGAAGCTTGCTGAATTCATTCAGCAGCTCCAATCAAGAGTGGTAGAACTGGAATTGCAAGCAGTGTCGAGCACTCCGTAGGAAGTGCGAGATCAGAGAGAGGAAACTGCGAGGAGCACAGTTGAAAGAATCAAAGCGTTGGCTTTATAATGCAAGCAACTCAGCAATAAAAGTGCGTAGACCTATGAGAGCCTTGCAGAGGACCCATAACTAAGGACATTGTATTCACATATCCAGAAGGAAAAGAAAAAAGAAACAATAGTACAAGCACAGTTGAAGCCACTGTCAACAGTCGAGAGGATGACAAGGTCTCAGGAACAGTGCACAGTTCGACAATAGGTCCATGCCATCTAGAGTAAAGTCATGGAAGTTTCCCAGAGGATCCAACCAGTGCAGGATGAAGCCTCCACACTTTTTGAAGAGATTGAGGGACAAGGTTCATAGCTGGAACAAGTGGTCACCTTAGTGGAATAAGGATTGGAAGGACCGGTGACCAAGAATGTTATTCAGGAGTTCTCCGAGCAGGAGGCTCTGATGAAGCAGCAGGTCGAAGCATCTTGAGCTAAGCTCGAGGCCTTCCGAGCAGATTTTCCCAGATCAAAGTGATTCAGGATGAGTCACAGGTGAGTGTTGGGGGCCTGTTGGCCCTCAACCAAGTTTTGGATAACCTTGGTCGTGTTTGACCACTTTTTGGGACTTCGACAGGATGGTCGAAGACGAAGCGCCAGGCGAAACCGAGAAACCAAGTTCCTTCCAGCTGGGCCTCCACCACTTCAATCCTCCACCAAAGTCAAGCTCATATAAGGGAGACAATGATGTTCTCCATCAATAAGGGAAGAGCTTGGGGGATGAACACTGTGTTCAAAATTAAAGGAAAAAGGGATGCAGACTCAATATGAAGTAAACAATTTCTCCATAGTAACTTTGCTCTCAAAGTTGAATTATTTCTTGTTGGCCCTCGACCAAGTTTTGGAGAACCTTGGTCATGTTTGACCAATTTTTGGGACTTCGACAGGATGGTCGAAGACGAAGCGTCAGGTGAAGTGAATATCATGGGATCTCGCCCCATTTTTATGGGATTTTTGGGTTTAGGGTTTATGTAATGGGTATGGGATGTCGACCCATGGGTCTTACCCATGTTTAGGCCCTTTTGTAAAGTATAAATAAATATCTAGGTGATGTAAGAAGTACTAGATCTAGTAGATCTAAGGTGATATGCTAAGTGCAAGTGATTATAAGAGGCTTTGTGCATGCTATGTGTTAAGACTTGCTGAGCTAAGTGCAAGTGACTGTAGTGCTTTCTACATAGATTGTGTAAGGCTTTGTGCTTGGATATAACTCAGGGAAGGAGGATATAGCGAGGTGCGCGCAGATCTCCTATCCTATGCAGAGTCAGATCTATGGCTCTATGCATGTACAGAGATTGAAAGGAGATAATAAAGAAGACAAAGAGTTGGTGGACATAGCCCCACACTGGGGTGAACCACGTATATCCTGTGTTATGGTGCTTTGTGCTATGATGTTCATGTGTTTATGTATTTATTTGCTTAGTGCTTTATTCTGGATGAATGTTTAATGCTTAGTGATATGAATGAATGCTAGATATGAACTATTTCTATGTTCTAAGTGCTTGGATGTGTTATATCTTGTTGAATACTGCATTGTTCTGTAATTAGGGTTTTACTTGCGATGTGAATAAAGGGTTAAAGACCAATGAATTTTAACTGCTAAAGTGCTCTATTAAGTATTGTGATCATAGATTTGTGTCCCGACTAGGTTGTAGACACTTGAGTCCTACGACGCCCCCTTCCTCTACCTTGGGTGAGACTTCATCTTCTTCGCAGGTGTTTCCAAAAGGGCTGTTAGTTAGGGTTTTGTTGGTGCGCTGTTGAAGCATTGAACCCCAGGTCTACCCTTGTGCCAACATTTCTCTTTTTCCATAGCTCAGAATTGGACTCTTTATAGCCTTCAAAATGCATCCGAACGACCGAGTCAGAACGTTTCTAGTATATGGAAGGCCAAGGATCAGAGATCTTCTATCGTGACATGGAAACCTGACATTTAATTTTGATTTTTTGGCACAAATCCTGATGTACGTAGGCTGTAGTGGAGTAGCCAGCGTATACGCTTGTTGTATAGGGTGTAATATGTGTACAACTGGAAAAATTTGTATTTTTATCTCTGGACTTTAGTAACAGGGAAGACATGTCTGCATAGGGAAATGGAATAAGGCACTCTCTGCAATATTGCATAGGGTGAGGCAAATCTTTCTCTAACAGATGCCCCCTAATGTGTGAGGTCATAGGAGAATTTGTGATGGCCGAAATACATTATAAATAACCTAGAAGTGGAGTGGTAGAGAACCAGCTGGACAAACTCAATTGCTCATTACATTCTGCACTAACTTTGCATACATGGCTGCCAAAAATTACACTGCAGATCCATGTGAAAAATATACCAAATAAGTGTCCGTGGCCATGAATAGGAAAATGCAAATGTGGTTACATGACAATAGCTGTCATAGTCACGAACAAGGCCCAATAGAACCAGTCTCAAAACCAATATGAAGATATATGTATACCATGGAGTACAATTTGATCTCCCATGATCACTGAAGTCATATAGGTACTGGTCCAATGAAAAGGAAGCAACAACTCAGGAAAGTTGCGGCCACATAGTGATGTCTTCAAGTCTTGTATAGAATCCACCAAAGGTGAAAGTATACATCATGTGAATAAAGGAGTTGAGGTCGAACACAATGAGACATCATTTGATTACCGGTCATTGAGGTATACCATTAACAAACGCGAGACAACCTACCGATAATGAAAGTAGGTATCAAGGCACCGAGTACATTCTTACAAGTGTGAATAGACGAGTCGGTGTCGAACACCTGAAGAATCCATCGATCAGGAGACATTGATGTATTCCCAACTGTCGATGGCGAGAGAGCCTGCCACTGATGAATGCAAGCCTCAAGGTACTCATAAGACTCTAGGTCCCGTTTCCAGAATAAATGGGCTGAAGTCAATGGAAAGAGACTCATTGAAAGGAGAGCATTAAGGCATCTCTCATTAGTCAGCATGAGGTACAAAGCAGGAGCTTCATGATTTGGTAGAAATCGAACGAAGAACATGTTCACGAACCAACGACCCTGTGCATCTTTTGCTTGTGCCAAGTGCAAGTGGTACACGAAAAAGACCCTCTGAATAACATCCAATGATGAAAAATGCTGACAAAGGTGAGGAAAACACCAATAAGTCTAATGGAATCCAAGACACTGCACGAATCCCATGTGTGAATAGATTTCTTGCCGTCAAACACAAGGGAGACCACCTAGTCAACGACCAATGATGAAATGTCGACTGTTGGGTTCAAGGTTACCTACCAATGATGAAAGTAGGGCTAGGGTGCATGATAGAACTACAATATCATGTGATTCTGAGACAAACTGAGGGTATGGCCGACATGCAAAGTCAAGAGTTCTGAGGAGTGGCCGACACAGGTTGATAGAATTCCTTTGAACAAGAGCATGAGACATATGGAGGACTCCGGCAACATCGACCCAGTGATGAAACCATGAGATGCAGGAGGCATCAATGAAATTCTCTATAGGGACTGGAAGAGTAACCAGTCAGTAGAGAAGACTCTGTAACGAGCTCAACTTCCTAAGGCCATGCTAATACCAAAATTATGATGATGAATGGACTCAAATAATTTTGTTCTTTGTTCAAAGGTGAAATGACTGCTGCCGATACAAGATAATACTCCCTTCCCACCCATCTTTTTTTGTTTTTTCATACACAAATGAATGCTATGAAACAGAGGAGGAAACAAGTGTCACAAGTAATAAAAAGTAGTTCCAGCAGTGGAACATACCTATTCTCAATGCAGAGAAGTTCATGCGGGAGATGGACACTCGGGGGAATGTTCCCTCCTAGGTATAGGGTGTCAAATTGCGAAGGATATAAACAAGGCTCTGCTTGGTTGAGGATGAAAAAATGCTGAGGCAATCAGTTTATAACAAAAAGCGAGAATCGACTATAGGCTCAATACTACAAGCAAGGTCATAAGATGCAATCAGAACTTAACGCCAAAAAATGTCATTTTTTATATCTTTTAGTCTACTTGGTGTGAAAAAGGGATAAACTTGTGCCAAATAGATGTCTTTTCAAAACCAATTTTACGAGTGTGAAAGAGACAAGTTCACTCAAAAATATTTTCACTTTTTGATAATGAGTCAGAAAAGAGCTTAACTAAGACTCACGACCTTTCAAATCCAATTTAACGAGTGTGAAAGGGACAAATCACTAGGCAATTTTTTCGCTTTCTAGACGATTCGGAAAAGAGATTAAATTAAACTCGTTTGGGAGTCCACGGGGTATAAGGTTCCATGTTTATGAATGAGAAATGAGGCTCAGCATAAAGTCAAGTACGAGTTGTGAGGGACTCCCGGTCCTATTGAAAAAATATCTACATGGGCACCAAATGTAGCAGGGGATCTAACTAGGGCACCCATGTTCGGTAAGTCTCTACCACTTGATAACGACATGACTTTATAGCATATGGAGGGTTTTGTGTTGCAACAAATGGGTTTGTACCTAGGGCGTAAAGAGTGACAGTTATAGGATAATGAAAAAATGCATAACGGAATGAAAACCTATCCTATATGTTGGGTAATGAACATACCTACCCGAGGTGACAAACAATCAACATAGCACTGAAATATGCAAGAATCCCAGGTTAAAATTGCAAAAACCAACTCGATCCACCTTTGTATTAGTCCATTAGGTGAAAAAATGGCTTAAAACTATAGAAAGTGGGTAAAAATAATTTATAAATAGTAACAAAATAAAAAATTACTATACCATTTTGATTTTTTATCCAACTAGTGAAAATTGGACCAAAATACCTCCAAGATTCAAACGACGATTGTGAGAGCATCAAGCAATGAAATCAAGAACCGTTTGGATCAGGTAATTCTTGTTCTCTTCCTCTTCAATTTCAATGGTTTAAAATTTTGAATTAGGTCTTAAATTTTTAGTTATTGAGGGTGCAAAGTGTAGATTTTAGTGTACGTGGGATGGCTTTGATTAGGTCACATATATGATGAGGTATACACTCCTGTGTGAACTACATGGGATGTATATTAAGCCCTACACACGACTGTATGTAAAGGAGGCCTCATACATTCACGCAAATGATCAATTTGAATGGTTCTAACTCAAAATGTTATTTGTTTTTGATAGGATGGTTCTTGAATGGAGAGAGAGAGAACATGAGGAGGTCGATGCCGCTGTAGATCAAGATCCGGGGGCCCAAATGGCCTTAAAGCGATGTGGTTTGTGTAAGTTTTGGGCGCTCAAAGGAATGAGAGCCTAGGTGAGGTTGTTGGAGATGCTGGTGGGTTACTGGGACCCTAAGAGTGAGATATTCAATATCAATGGGCAACCATTGAGAATTGAAGTAGAGGACATTTACTTTCTAACTGGTCTATCATGTCGAGGGGAGGTTGTGAACCTCAAATCATGGGTAGCAGGTAGAGGGATGAAGATAGAGGAATATATAGACGTCCATTGTGTAGCAGGGACTCCTAAGGTAGGGATTCAAGTCCCTATCTAGGCAATAAACAACCTCAGTCTGAATATCATTGTCCTAGTATTGACTAGGATCACAGGTTCAGCCTCGTTGCACCAGGATCATAGGTTCAACCTGGAAAATATGAAGAGCCAGTTGACAGAGTGCAAATAGGGAGGTAAAATAAATTTTGGGTTTGCCTCCATCCTATGCAGTTTTTTTTTCGAGATGGTTCTAGGTTTGGGACCTAGAGTCAAGATTCTTCCGAGAGGACCTCGCGATCTAGCCGTGGCATGGTGGATCGAGGTAATGAGGTGACAGGGGGGAGGTAGGGTTCCAACACCCTACAATGAGGACTTCTTCTACTGGTGGCGATGACAGGTTATCACTCTAGATGAATATCCCTATGAGGGGATCGACTTCAAAGGAGATCCAAACATGCCNCAAAATGTTTTTACATATTTCATTTTTTTGTATTTTTGTATAATTAGGACAAAAATATTTTTGGATGGTGTTTAAGTATTGACTTAGACATTTGTGTGACGCAGACGTGGGTCCGCGACGGCCAAAAGGTTTCCCTTGACATTGACGGAGGAACTAGGGAGACGAAGCGACGGGAGGAGAAACCGAGAGGCTGCTACAAAACATGTAGGGAAACCTGTCACGTTTGACTCACATGATACCCATGGTTCAGGTAGAGGATCCACCTGAAGCCATGCAGCGACAAGTGGTTGGTGTACCCAGGGCATGTGTACGACTCTTTCAGTGTCTCGCAAACGCCATGGTTTGCTACCATAACACACATCCGGTGCCACATGCGTAGATGTTGTGGGATATTGTAATATTGACTATATATGTGTATTGAGGGTATTAACACCATATTTTTTGAAATATATAAAAAAGGATCTTCAAATTTACTTATATTTTACAATGTGTACATTGATGAGATGGTTTTATTTTATTTTAATTATGTGACAAATTCCAATCTAAAACAAAATTAGCATATGCATCAGATACATGATTAGAACTCCTAGGAATATGATAATATGTAATGCCAAGGTTTGGTATGACTAGAGTGCAGGATATAACATGATGTGCCAGTCAGATTTACTCTGACTGACAGTTTTTTGCAAAATGGTCTTGAGAGACTTGTTGACGGCCTTTACTTGTCCATTTTCCTGGGGATAATAAGGAGAAGAATGACCATATCTAAACCCCAGCTTAGCTACTAGTTCTTCCATCATATCATTCTGAAAGTGACTTCCATGGTCAGTGACAGTATCACTCGGGATATCGAACCAAGAAATAATATGATTGAATACGAATAAGGATGCAGTCTTCCCATCGGATTTAACTGTAGGCATGGCCTCAACCCACTTAGTAAAGTAGTCAATGACCATGATAATGTGTTGATGCCCCCCAGCCAAAGTTGGGTTGAAATCAATGAAGTCCACCCCCCACTTGGTGAAGGGACCGATGGTAATGACTGGGTGAAGAGGGGCTGGATGTGAGCGCATATTCCAAGTGAACACCTGGCAGGGGTGACACTTCTTAACTTCTTCAATACAATCTTTAAAGATAGTAGGCCAGAAATAACCGTCTCACAAAATTTCTTGGGCTGTCACAAGCCTGGATAGATGACCACCACAAGCCCCACTGTGGAAATCGTTTAGAACAGACTCGACTTCTCTGTGAGTTAAACAACGACGCAAGATATCATCTATTCCTCGGTGATACAAAGTGTCACTGATGATAGTATATTTCTTAGCTTGGCATATTATACACCGTCAGTCATCTCGTGAGAGATGCTGAGGGAACTTCAAGCTCTGAATATAGAGAACAATGTCTCCATACCAGCGGTTAGATGATGAGAAAAGAAAAATGTGTTGATCTACAAACGAATCGACATGGATAGTGTCCTCATCTAATCGTGGAAAATTGGATATTAACTCTACAAAGACTAGGGATTTCTTGGGTTTCACGAAAGTGAAATCGAGATCAAACTCATGTAAGATGACAATCCATTTATTATATTTTCCCCCTAGGATACATCGGGTAAGGACATATTGAAATGGATTGACATCAACAACCACCGTAGTCTTGCAAAGTAATATATAATGACGCAAATGCTTGACTGTGTGAACGACAACCAAAGCTAGATTTTCAACTTGAGTATAATTGAGTTTAGGATCGAGTAAAGTTTGACTAAGATAGAAGATGACGTGCTCATGGAGCTCATCATATTCCTGAACCAGAACCATACCAATCATATCTTTAGACGCGGCGATATAAAGAAAGTAATCTCTACTGTAGTCAGGAGGCTTCAGCAGAGGCGCCGACACCAAAGCTTTCTTCAAAGCATCAAAGGACTCCTGGGCTCACTCATCCTAGATAAAATGGGTGTCCTTCTTCAAAAGACGCATGAAAACTTTAGTGATAGTGGCATAGTTTACTATAAACTGACGAAGAAAGTTATCTTTCCCCTGTAAACCCTGAAGTTTTCTAATCATGCGTGGGGGAGGCAACCAAAGTATTGCCTCAACCTTTAGAGGATCTACCATGATCCTAGTATCAGAAACTAGAAAACCTAAAATACGACCAGACTTAATGCAAAATATGCACTTGTGAGGGTTCAACTGGATTCTATAGTAACAACATATTTCAAAAGAAAGTCGAAGGTGAGTAATGTGATCTTCTCTCTTGTGAGAGTGAGCAACAATATCGTCAAGGAAAGCTTCGACTATGTGCTTAAGATTGTGAAAAGCAAAATTCATGGCACGTTGAAAGGTTGCTCCAACATTTTTAAGGCCGAAAGGCATTTTCCGGTATGCAAAAGTACCCCAAGGACAAATAAATGTTGTCTTGTGTTGATCCTTGGGTTTGATTTGAATCTGATTATACCCTGAAAATCCGTCCATAAAATAAAATACTTCGCTTCTTGCACACTCATTGAGAATCTGATCGATGAAATGTGTGGGAAAGTTATCTTTAGGACAGACCTTGTTTAGGTCATGAAAGTCCATACATACACGGATGGTTTCTTGTTTCTTATCTACAGGAATGAGGTTGGATACCCAATTGGTCAAGGGAACTGGGTAGATGAATCCAACATTAAGTAGTTTTTCCAGCTCTGCCTTAATAGCAGGGGCCTTTTGAGGGTTGACAAATCTAAGATGTTGCCGAACAGGTTTAGCATCCAGATAAGTTTGAATCTCATGTTCAACAATACGAGGGTCGATTCCTAGAATCTCTTCATATGACCAAGAAAATACATCTTGGAATTCTTTGAAGAGTTCAGTGTAGATTAGGATTTATTCTGGCGAACAATCTGCACCGATATTTATGTTTTCAACCTTGCGAGGGGTACAAGAGATGTCGATCGTGACGGTAGGAGAAATACTTTCCATATTTCCTTCGGAATAAATTATGTGCGTATCAAGAGGAACTATGATGTGACCAAATATCTCACTCAAAGTAGATCGAAAGTCATCTTGTTCGATTCTTTCAAGCTCTGGCAGAAAATAAGAGCGGTGATGCATATCATCCCAAGGTTTGTCAGAACCATTCATGGATTCAATGATAGCTTCGTCTGAAGGAAAAGTCCCATCTAGGAAATCATGTGTACAAGATAATGAAGTGGCCCACATGGGACTAGACATGAGATCCTCCTCGTCCGTCGACGAGGAAACAAGATCGGGATCGACGGAATAGTCGAGAACAACTTGATATGAAATCTTTGCTGCTGATAGTGGCATGGCCATTCCAGCATGCGATTTACCTTCACAAGATGAATTCGAGGAAGGTAGGGTCCACGGATCACTAAAATAAGAAGTGCAGAAAGGAATGGACCTCCCTGTCGAAAAAGGCCTACTGGACATGGAATAAACATGATGCTTCGGTGTCTAGAAGTCGAAAGTACCCATAAGGGAAGAATACATTCTAACACCGATATTCTCAGTTGTCAGTTGAGAATTGTCGATCATGGGGATCAACGATTCAAGAGATTCATTAGGACTAGAGCATGCAAAGGATAACTGATAGATCGTCATGATATTCCCTTCATGAGGAAAACAAAGAGTACAAAATATGAATGACACAACGACGATCATAGCATAAGTCCAATTGCTACCTAGTAACAGGTTATAATCAAGAAGGGAATCAACTACCTCTACTTCCACCTCCACTGTATTCCCACCTAACTGGACCGAAAAGGAAGGGAGAATACCGTGAGGGCGGAAGGAATGACCGTCAAAAGAAGTCACTATTAAATTTGAACGTTTTTGCGACGAAATAGAGACAAATTTTTGTCGGCATAGAGTCGTTTTTGCGACCAAGATGATTTTTTTTTCGTTGGAATTCATTCGTCGGTCTAGCGACCACACATGGATCTTCGCCAGTCTAGCGACTGGGAAAAGAATCCTATTCACAATAGGGAAAAGTTTGGCTAGCGATGAATGTTAGTTGGTCAAACGACTAATATTAGTCGCAAGAGTGACCAAGACAACCCTGGCAAACTTAGTCAATAAAACACTCTGAGTCGCTAGAACGAAGAATATTAGTTTCTAGAGTGACCAAACCATCAGTTAAAAAGGTCAAACGAAGGAGGATCAGTTAGTCGCTAGAACGACCAAGTGACATAGTTTACGACCAAATGGAAATACAAGCGACTAACACGTTGGTCACTCTAGCGACTAACACATTGGTCTCTCTAGCGACTAACACGTTTATGTTTGCGACCAATTGAAAATACTAGCAATGAACATGTTAGTTGCTAAAGTGACCAATATTGGGGTTTTAAAAAAAAAAAGTTATGCCATTCACACAGGATCTTAACTAAATTTGATAACAGGTATTTAAGTGTGTCCAATCATGATGGTAATGTAATTGTAGGATCTTAACTAAACCTTGATTTCAAAATGGGGTGGATGATATGGTGGAACCATGTGAAAGGAGAACTTGATCAAACAACGTAATAAATCAAACAAATTGACAATATTGGAGTTGATAGAGTGAATACCATGTTTGAGGAAGTCAATGTGTAGGTCTTCCTCATATGTAGCTCTATTGTTATTGATCATGTGAACAACTCTCTTGATGTCTCCAAAAGAAAATATATGACATGAGGTAGGGCTATGGGAAATTTGGATTGAGGATTGTATAGGAACATGATAAAGGGATGGAGAGAAAGGGATNATATATCTTGTGGGAGGAAAACCTGTCTAGGTAAAAGGGTGCACCAGAAGACTCTATGTCAATTGTAGAGGGCTTCAAGAAGCTCATGTCTCATAATGGAAATGAAACCATATTTTTTTATGATAGAGGAGATGCTATCAATATTTATAAAGGTGAGGAATAGAGAAAGGGACATGCTAAAGAGACTCTTCTTAGTTGTTACAAATGAATTGGTGACCAAGTAAGCGTAGAAGGGGCCAGACCAAGAAAAAGGAAAAGAAGAAATCAACAACCTTGTTGATGAAAAGACACTTGTGATACATGAAGAAAGTAGCTATGTTATTGAGCATATTCCGAAGAGGATAAGGAGATATGGTTCGAATAGGCTGCACAAGAGGATTCTAACACACATTGTGGCCACATTGAATGGTACAAATTTAACATTGAATGATACATATCTCTTATGAAGACAGATTTCCAAAACACTTGGAAATTTTGTGAATTGTATTTTG
>SNQJ01S0187945.1:2322-18405 GCA_010110895.2 Picea sitchensis | reverse complement strand
AAGTCACTCCCATAAAGAGTTGTGTAATTTCTGTAATAAAATCAATGGGGCTACAAGCTCCCACTCTTCAATCCCCTTAGGGGAACGGTGTTTTTTTTTGTGATTGTCTCAATTTTGCAATTTTAGCTTAGATTCAATTTTCACAACTAAGGATAAGCTAAAAGTAATCTTTCAATTCATCGCAAAGCACTACAATCTCATATAAACAATAAAGTTAAATAAATCTTCACATAGATTAGATTTCATTTGGAAAGTAAGATTTTAATTGCTAGATTAGTTTTCCCTTTTGCGAAGTAGAACACTAGTTGCTAGATTAGATTTCAATTTCAGTATTTGTTTTCTTGTTTAAAATAAACAACTCCCCACAACTCCCAGTGTCGTTCCTGACCCTTCCAGTTGCGAGCTAGTCTTGATCTGCTGGGAGTAAGTTTCATACACACTGGGTTGGTCAGTGGTGATAGAATAATTAGGGAAATCTCAGAAGTTGTTAGCTCAATGCGCGGGAAAACGCCTAAGGGTGATCTATGAAGTAAGGCGGGCCCTCTCAGGACCTATTTTTCCCACCCGTTTTGGACATCCAGCACTCATAGTGAGCTTACTGGTGAGACCTCTTGGGTTTCGGTAAGTTCTCCGCAAGTTTCCAAACAAAGAGCTAGCCTCTGAAGAGGCCACACAAACTTTCATTAATCTACTATCAATTTACTTTAATAAAATACACGATCTACATTGCCCACGATTACCTTTAAGGCACTGGTCTCATTTACACACTTTGCAAAGCCATATGCTTCACTTTACTTTTCAGTCATTTACTTGAAGGAATTTGATTTTACTTGCATCTAACAATTGTGTCTTAAGTATCCTTTTATGCAAGTGTATGTTTGATATATATATATCGTGGTGAATAATTGATTTGTGTAATTTTGCTTTAGATTGGTTAATGAAAAAATAAACTCCTAGATTCATTTCTTGTACTTAGTTTAGTTCAAGCCTTAGTATATTTGTTAGGGACTACCCCCCTTGGCTTCGCTAGGAGTTAGCCTAGACGGAGGAGTTGAGGATTAGGTGACAGCACCTTAACTCTCACTTGCCCCCAAGGACACACCGAGTGGATTGAAGATTTCTTCCACGTCTCCCAGGTGTGTATAAGGCGGCAACAAGAACCATTCAAAAAAACAACTGCTAGCATGAGTTTTTAGCTCCAAATGAATGCCCAACATTGAAAGAACCCCCAACATTAGCAAAAAGAGGAATAGCAAGTGGTGGAAATATATTGATTTAGGGTGTAAATAGGTTTTAGTAGAAGGTAGAGGTAGGTGGGCCAACTAGAAAAAGGCGGAAGGGATTAGAGTTTTTTCCTTTTTTAATTTTTCTTAATTTTTTGGCATGGGGAGGACTCACACATAGGGGACATGTGGACATTCCTTGTCCTACAGGGTATGTCCAAAAGTTCAAGACACAACGAATAGGGACGGGGACGTACCCCCTTGAGTCCCCTACATACCTTGCCGAATTGGGTATGGATTGGTTGAATCCAAGGCATACCCCACGTCCCTAGTACAGCGTCCCTGTCCAAGATGTGTACCCAAGGTGTGGGTACACATACTCATGTAACACTATTTGGATACCTACAAGCAAGAACTCAGAGGAAAAATAGACACACAACATTATAATGCAGCAAAAGAAATGACCATTAACCCATGTCTTGATGTTAGATGTGATAATCTAGCCATTGCATCAATGTTGAAAAATGAATGACCAAGAGTATAAGAAACAACTTGCCTCTTCTTTTTTGTTCAAAAGCTCATTAATGAGCCTTGGAGATGCACTAGAAAGTTGAATAATATCTTGCCATGCTTTGCCCCTGATTGCAAAAATGCCTGTATCAAGCAATGCTCTACCATCATAACCTATTGCTCCATTGTTCTCAAGCTCCTTCAAACTAGGTTTTTGCAAAATCATTTCAACTATATCCAACTTTTTGCGACTACCACAAAGATTTGTTCCAACAGATGATATTACAATCACGCCATGGTTTGTAGCAATATCAAGTGTGGTGGGGACTGTGACAACGCAGGCTCCATCATCTGGAAAGGTCATGACCGATGAATCAAAGCAAGGGAGAACATCACCAGTCATGATGAAAAGGCCACCTGCAAAAACAATCTTTCAATGTCAAAATTGACTTCATGGAGTTGTAAAGTTGATTTTCATGAGGAAAAATTGAAAATAATGCCTTGAACAAAACAAGAATGGAAGCCACAAAATGAAAGAAGCCTTCAGAGTTAAATCAACATCAACATGGCTAAATGCAAAAATATACATCATATTCAAAAAGAAAAACCATAATAACATTAGCTTAATTGAGCAACTCAACTTATTATGTTGCTATACCTTGCCCTTCCACACCTAAATAACAAACAAGGAGAAGAAAATTTAGTTTTGGTGCTTAGCATGCAATGGGTATCTACTAGATTAGAAGTGTGATTCTCAAGTCATAATTTGTCCCCATAATGGAAAGGACCACATCTCTAAGGAAAACTATATAGCCAACTTGTAGACCTACTAGTACAGACCATGATTCAATGCTCGATGCCATGATGCCATCACTAACCCATTAATCAAGCTCAACATCACTCTACCCCACCATACAACCACAAACCTATGATGGTCATCTTTACTACCTTGAAGTTGATTACCACAATAGGAAATAATAACAAGTATGGTTGTACCCAGGTCCCAATGGAACAACCACAATACCAACATAACTAGAATTCATATTATCCCTCATGTGGCAAGCTAGGGTTATAAATAACAAATTAAAAACCATAGAAATAAGCCTATACAATCATAGTGAAAAACATAAGCATATAAATAGGTGGCCATGAATTTCCACCAACTACGCATCCATGTGGCCAACATGGAGTCCACTATGTTCAATATATTTTTAGAATATACTCCAACTCAAAGCACCACCCTATGATATTTCAAATTGTAAAAATTATGAAAAAATGTGGATGCAACTCATAATAATGGCATGAATAGACATGGCCTCAATGCTACTTGTTTCATTAATTATAAGCACGTTAACACTCATACATAAAAAAACATGGATAATTGATCAAAAAAGTTGCACAATAGGTAATTGGGCCAAGAAATTCAAACTTCCCAATATTGGGAGATAAGATAAAATAAGATAATTTTATTAATCTCCATGAATGACCAAAAAAGTAGGTTAGTGGGACTCAACAACAACAACCTAGTAGTGACAAAACATATGAGTGCCAAAGCAATGCCTAGAAGTTAAAAGCAATAAAATCTGTTTTTGGTCTTGGTCCTGTATCTCACATTGATCTTTCACTATAATCTAACATAACTATTGGGGCAATAAATAGAACATGCAAGTTGGCCATCAAAAATAAAAAAACAACCCTTATAAATACATGTAAACCCTGACAAATATGGGCCTAAACTATAGCATAGTCAGTATGTTGCAGGGTTTTATACATGTCAAAAAAAGGATGACATCAATCCTAAGTCATTACAATGTCAGAACAGTAACAAGTGCATTGTTATGCATTATGTGATGTAGCCAAAAATAAATGTCTAAGCAAAAAATGCAGCCCAAAATTTTAATGCAATGCATAGGCTACAAAGTTGTCTAGCCCCAAGGGTTAGCTCAATTGGTTGAACCATCGATATAAGGCATGTTGTTGACGGGGAGGCTACTGGTCAAAGGGTCAAATCCATTCAAGTCCCTCAGGGTTACATCTAGATATTACAGGGGAGATGGGGGGATCCCATGAAGTTTTCCTTGGAAAAAAAAGGCTATAGGGTTGTATCATGCAATACAACCAAGCTACAAACATCAATTATTCAAACTTTTATTTTTGGGATGGTGAGACTTAAAGCTTAAACATACATGTTATCGCGCAATTTGTACTTGTCTCAAAGGGAAATAAAAGGAGAGGCAAATTGGCATAACAGGAGGTTATCCTATGATTGTCACCTTAATAAGATACCTCTTTCTATTTAGGGATGATAGCCCAGGGGAGACGTCCCCGGTGACCTGGGGGTTTGAGAGGGCAAAGGTTAAAGTGTCAATAAAAGGTATCCCCTCTCACAAGTCACACTGATCAGAAAATCTTGAAGGTTTAATCAATGAAGCAATGGTGTGCTTAGATGTACTTGCCTAGAACAAAGCAACAAGAAAACAAATATCTTTTGCAAGTACAATTTTGATGTTAGTGCTACATAAACCTTGGACTTGTCAAATAAAGCAATAGGTTGATGCAAGATGAAGCAAACAGAATTTTATAACAGCAATGTATACAAGATAATAGCTTCACAATAAATGCCTTAAAAGAGCTTCACAATGACCAAAAAATAATAACCCAATAATAGCAATATATTAGCAGTTGTCATAAGCTAATTAGGCAATGTAAAAATCAACTTTTGCAATTGCTTTTATTGCTGTAATAAATGGCTGTAGCTTACTTTTGCAACAGCAGCAAGATGGTTAGTGAATTAGTCTAATCTAGGGTTAAGAAAGGTTAGTAGGTTGCTTTAGGTAAAAGATTTAAGGGTTGGTTTCATCAATCAATCAAATTTAAAGTCTAAATCAGTGCCTTTTAGGGCCAATGGAGTCACTTTGCAGCAGCAAACTTGAAGGAAACAAATGATAATGTAAGAGCTAAGGACCAAGAAGGATGATGATTGAGGTGTTGGTAACCCAAGGCCTCAATCAACAAGCCTTAGAAGGAAAACGGCTACTAGGGAGTAGGTAACCCTAGGCCCTAGCGGTTTTCCTTCTTCTTTAGCTCAAGCTTGAAACAATTAATGGCATGATGAAGCAAATGATACTAGAGTGCTGCAATGGCAGAGCTCTAGTACAATGCTTCAAAGGTAGGGTTTCTAGCACAATCTAGTAGGTAAAAAATTGTGAAGACAAGGGCAATAACATGTGTTTGTTTTCCTAGGGTTTTAAACTAGCAATTTCATAATCTTGGAACAAATGCAAGATAAATGTACCATAACCATTCAAAGCAAAGAAGGATTGTAGAAATTCACTTACATCCACCAAGAATAATCTAGCAATAAGCCTAGATAAAGATTTTCCACCAAGAAAAATGCCAAGAAACACCAAATTTAGCCTCCTCCAAGAAGTGCGCCTAAAATTTCAGCTAATAAACCCTAAGTAGGGCACAAATTTCAGACCTCACTTGTGTGAGTGAAAGATGATCTAAAAAATACAAGGGAAAAAACCCTTATTTATACAGTTACAATGACCTTTAATTACAAAATTAGGTCAAAAGGCCAACATGGCCAGTTTACATGTAATATCCAATTTTTACATAAATTTGACAAATTAAACCCTAAATCAAGCAATAAAGGTGATGTCATGCCCTTCTAGGGTGACGTTGGGCCTCCTTGGTGAAACGTTGGCCTCAAGGAGCAAAATGTTAGGCCTCCCAAGGCCTCTGGATCAAGCCACACATGCCATGTGGCACACAACTGCCTCCATCGTGTCCATCTAACATTGGGTGACATCAAGGATCACAGAGGTGACGTCATGGGCCTTCCAAGGCCAACATCATAGTGGGAGGGCAAGGGTCCAGGCCTGCCAGGCTGTCTCTGGTGGAACATCCTCCTCTCTCTCCAGTGCAAGCCTCTGGTATGTGTCTACCACTGGCTGGGGTCTCAGCATCCATCTAGTGGGCTTTTATCCCTATGGAGGTCCGAACTAATCATCTCCCCATTGTACCTATCCATCGGGCATGGTCCTGCAACATCAACAAGTACGCCCTCCATGGGCTCATAAGTCACAGGGATCATAGCAATGTCAATCACATCTAATAATAAAGTTATCTAAACATGTGCATAAAACCCCCCTTTCCCAAACAAGTCCTCAAAGACGTTATGCTATTCTACAAGCCAGGTTTGGAGAGGGTTTCAGGAGGTCCTATTGGGCTAATTCTCAATGGATGTGGGGTGTTTCCAGGTGAAGACCAATCCAGGTCATGTGAGTGGATGAGGTGGTATGAGGACGTTTGGGCAATGGGTGCAGTGATGACAGGGAAATGTATGGCTTACCTGTGGGTGCCTCTGAAGAGGGTGAGTTGCACCTTGCAATGGATGCAAGTGTTTCCAAGCCCATTCAATGCCTTTTACCTTTTTATCTTATTGTCTTTTCTTTCAAGAGAATAGCTGGGGGCCACTACCCTGGCATGGTGACAGTGTTACCCACAAGCATTTCACGGAGATGAGAAGGTTGGCTCGTGATGAGACCCCCTTTCCCTTGGCTATGCCACCAAGAGCCGCTACCCTGGCGTGGTGACCAGTTGAATGGTAGTGTCATACGGCTACATGCCCATGGACCTAATAGGTTGGCTCGTGATGAGACCCCTTATCCTCCAACTAGGTCTTGATTTTATTATTTTATAGGTCCCTCCATTTCTTGTTGAGAAACCTTTTACTGCTTTCTCGGGGATCCCTGGGTGAAGCATTTGAAGGTTTTGTTCTTTTGGCTTTTATCTTTTGCCAACTACTTTTACCCGTTGGGCCTTTAGCCCTTTCTTCCCACAAGGCAAGGTACAACCCTTTGCTAGCATGGCAAACCTAGTGCCCGAACCAATGTTGGGGATGGATGAGAGGGAAAATGATGGAAAGTGATAAGTATGGTGGGGATGGACGATGACCTTTCATGAACCCACCCAGTGGCAACTCAATCCTAAGGGAACCAACTTGCTAGGGCATCCTGTCATTCCCCCCAGGTGTGGACAAGTGGAAAGGCATAAAGTCCAAGCACGCGTCATGAAGCAAAAAGAATTAAATGCACATATTCAAATGTTTTGAGAATCAGAGTGACACATACCATGATACCCGGACTCATTACCTCATGGAGCAAGACCCACTGTTGTTGAAGGACCAAGGCCGATGGGATGGATGTTACTGCTGACAAGATGGAGGCGTTGAAGAAGAAGGATGGGCCCTCCAGGGCCAGGCTCAAGTCAATATGGCTCTCAATACTCCATGTCTAGGACCGGTGGGCCTCGAGACATAATCTCCTTAGTTATCACTAGGCTAGGGGATAACAATACCTACACACTTATTAGGTGTTTGCATTGACTTGATGGTTGGGGAGGTCCACAACAACTACATGTAACAAGATATACCTTAATGACCCAATGCGGGCTTCAAATTGACTTTTCTTGCAAGTAAATAAATAGTAAAAGCCCATCCAATTCATCTTTGCCTGCATTGAGAAAAGAAAAATCCCTTCCCATACAGGAAAACTCATTTGTGGTTTGGATCTCATTGAAAAACGTTAAGTCTCATTGTAATTGCAATCTAGGGTACCATGGTTGTCATTTACGTCGCCAAGTCCACGTACGATAACTATGGTAAAAACTGAGAATATAGATTTTCACAGTTGCTTATGATTATTATGGAAGTTTTTTGGATGTAAACTTAAACAAAGTTTACATACACAAAACTTCCATAGTAACTATGGTAAAACTCTATGCCCACACCTTCACAAAAGATGGCCAAGATACGATCATTGCAAAGTGTGAAATCTCAATGTGGCTACATAAGGAAGCAAATAAGAGGACCTTTTGGCTAATAAAAGCTAGATCAAGAATTGCTCTCAACACCTAGTAGTAAGGCATGGACAAGATAGCGAGTGAAAAGAACAATGTCCACAAAAGCATGATGAGGGATCTAAGTTGTAGGCCCTAAATCAACGCTTCTTAAGGAATTTGGGAGATTAATTTTGAGATTCACAAGAAAGTGTCGGTAATTATATCATCTCCTTGTTGCCACTGGGTGTTTGGAAAGTGTCGGTAATTATATCATCTCCTTTTTGCCCTTGGTGTTGGATGTTTGGAAAGTTTCGGTAATTATATCATCTCCCTGTTGCCACTGGTCAATGTAAGTCTATATAAGTGATGTAAGAAGTGTCAGATACAACAAGTACAATAAAACAAATGAACCTGTTACAATGGCAACTCCTCTCAATCTGCTATACAGGTTCAAAAAGGTGAATGCGCCCAAGCATGGTGCGCCCTCCTCACTAATTGCTCAATCCCACTCTAGCCTTGCGCCCTTGCTCCTTAATGCATTGTAGAAGAAACCCTTGCACACAAATCTGCTCTTGTGTGCTACCTCTCCAACAAAACAAACCAAACAGCAAACTTCCAAGTATAACTCATGCCCACTAGGTGTGCACCCTCCTCCTATAGTGTGCCCTCCTCCAAGAAAGTATGAACACCACAAATAAATGAGAGCAAAAGCCTCCTAGAGCCCTCCATGGAAGGAGGCACCCTTGCTTCCCTCATCCTTTGCTTCCATTCCCATCTCCATTGCTCTCCTCTAGCTCTCCAAGACAACAAAAGAGTGAATGAGCCTCCTTTTTCCCTATGTGCCCCTCTTAAGGAATCATAAGAAAACCTAAAATATCAATGGCTAGGATCACTCCAAGCCATATCTAATCCATGGTTAAGATCTCTCAAAAAGAATCTCAACTCAAAACCCACTTTGGGTTAAGTTTCCATAGTTCACTTTATGTCCCTCAATTCACCCACAAAGTGAATTAATAGTCACTTTTACTTTAAGTTTTACTTTTCCCTAAGTTCATGAAGAAGGGGGATGCCCCTCTCACTAAGGAGACTCAAATTAAGTTGTTAACTTGACTTGGGGGGGTTCTTCTAAGTGGATTTTCACTTTGCCAACTTAGGAAATACATTATAAAACATTTCCCCACTTCTTTTCTTGACTTTAGTCATTTTTACGATTTTTGGTTTTTTTTACCTTAACCAATTATTTGCTGATTTCTGACTGACTTGGACTCCTCATGGACATTGACCTAGCAAAACTTGTCCAATTGAGTTGAAACATGGTCCAAGGGTGTAGGGGGTCATAAGCCATTTGTTTTGAATACTCACACCCCTATACAAAATCCCCAAGGACCAAATTTTTACATTTTTCATCAAAAATAATTAAAATTTCCAATTTACGAAAAATTTTAATTATAAAAAAAATCCTATCAAAACTTAACAAAATTTCGCAAAACTGTAGGAGATGTCTAGCATGGTCATTTACAACATCTTTAGACCTTAGTCACCCACTAGGCTCGATCATTAGAACACCTTTCACCACTTTGGAGGATTATTGAGTGAAAAACTCAAGAGTAATTAAAATCCCTAAAAAGCAAGATTAGTTACCTGAGGAAAAAAACACACAATGAAAGGACTTCCCTAATGATAAAGTCCTAGGCAACTAAATTATTAAAACTTGACCCATGCCAACATGATATATTACAAAATTATCCCACGCACGGGAGTGAACATTCCGTGGATATAGAAAGAAGTGTTGGGGGCAAAATTTCCCTGCTGAGCCAAAAGTCTTCAACTTTGTCATGGTACGAGGTCCATGTCTTCATAGCACATGACGTTGACACCTAGTTGAAATAGGTGGTCAACAAGGTGGTTGTAGGATTAAAGAGATTAGTTGAGATTGGTTGCTAAGATTCGGGAATTAGTTGCTAAGATTTGGGAAATTATTTTCTAGGATTGAGGAGATAAGTTATCTCTCTCAAAGCATAAATAGAACAAGATGGGAGAGGTTGAACACACATTTTTAGTATACCAAGAAGACTCAAGAGATTAGAGAGAGATCAGTTGAGAAGATTCAGAGCACAAGAGAGGAGTCACGGTCGAGAAGCAGGCTTAAGTACAGTCTGTACAGTGTTGTACAATAGATCAAGCAGGCAAATTCTTAGTTGTCGAGCAGGCAGATTTATCTCAGTAAGGGCAGATCTGATTTTTTTGTGTATACTATAACGCTGTTAGTTTGAGAACTTGTGGAGGTTTGCCTGTAAACTTGGAATTTAAATGAAAATCTTATTTGAGGGTGTAATTATTGGTGTATCATGTTTATGCTTCCGTTGTTTATATTTTCCAGCTATATATGTGACTGTTGCATGGAATTTTATTCTGTTGTTAAAGTGATTCAAGATCCGAGTTATTTAATAAAGAAACATAGGACAGCAATCACCTAGGGCTGGAAAATTTACAAATTATCTCCTCGAGATCGAGCCCATCTTAAGGCTACCTCAACTTTTTGTAGGCATGATGTTAAGGGGCAGAACTCGAGATTGTAATATTTCTGATCTGACTAGTCTAGGAAAGGCTGCTAAACTGTTGTGTCTACTGTCTGATCTAATACACTGGGGGTTTCTGGATGCGTTTAAGTTGTGGGTTTAAACATGCTTGGTGTTTTTCGCATGTGTGTGTAGATAAATAAGTTGTTTACAGCATATGAATAAGCATACAGATAGAGAATGACACAAAAGACTGTAAATCATATATTCTGAGTTTTCTGTTGGTTACAATGTCGTATGCGACTGAAAATAGAGAATCACTCGGCTAGATCAGATCTAAGTGGATCTTAGCCGGAATACAATAAAGAAGTAAACTAGAAAAATGATACTCGGAAGATAGAAGACTGCGGCTGGATAGGATGTGAGTTGGATGATCTGTTGTGCAATATGACAACTCACACGGCAACTGTTGCAGGACTGGATTGTGCGCCCTGGTGGCTACACACCTCGGATGTGACTGGAAACTGTCCCAAACAATGCACCTTTCCCTCTCACTCAGTCTTGGTGACTTACAACCTGACAATCGACCCTCTGTTGATGTGTCTGGACCCTGGATGGATCTCCCTAGGGAAATGCGCCCCCACTGCTATTGGAAACTGCGCCCTAGTGATTCCTCTGTCGAAATCGACTGATAAGGGTCTCAAACTGAGCGCCCTAGGCTCCTCGGAAATGGGTCGGAAGGATTTCTCTGGATCTGATCTGATGATCTCTCAGGAATCCCAAATGCGTTCTCCCCAACTATCGCACCCTCAATGGCTGAGAAATGCGCCCAAGATGATTTCTCCGTCGAAATCTGATGAGAAACTAGGCGATAGAAGTGTTGAGATTTGGGTACCTTGGAAAGTGGTTCCCTTGTGTTTGTGAGCTTCTAAACACATGAGGGAAGTACTTTGTACCTTTTACTATGTACTTTATGTCTAATTTCACTTTGACTTAGGAGATTTAAGTCAAAAGTGAAATTTGGTCATTTTAGCCTAAAGTGAATTAATTCACAAAGTAGGTGAATTAATAGACATAAAGTGAAACTATGAAAACTTAAGTAAAGTGGGTTTTGAGTTGAGATTTAGATGAGATGATCTCAACCATTGATTAGGGATGAGATAAGATGATCTCATCCACCCAACTTTTAGGTTTCCTTATACTTCCTAAAGGAGGGCGCAGGGGGCAAATGAGAGGGCATTCACTCATTTGTTCACTCCAAGAGTTTGAGAGAGAACAAGAGCATGAGGTTTCAGGCAGAGGGAGAGGAAAGCTTGGGTGCCTACTTGCATGGAGGGTTAGTTCCCTGTTTATTTACTGAGGAGCTTCTACATCTGAGGAGGGCACACTTGAGGAGGAGGGTGCATCAACAGTGGGGAGGTCTGAGAGAGCTCAGTTTGCAATGAGGTATGTTTCAGAGGGAGGCTACACTTCAGTATCAGAGTACTGTGGAGGGGTTTCCTATTCAGAGCTTCCAGTTGGCATCTGGCTCCATTTCAGTGGTCTTGGCAGCATTTATGGGGGGCGCACCATTCTAGGGCGCTCTTACTTCTTTTGGACTTGTATTTCAGCTTGGATCAAGCTACTATTGTATTAGGTTCATCTATATTTTGTACTTGTTGTATTCCACCATCTATTCTCCTAATATATAGACATATATTCCAAACTGGTTTTCCCCGGGGGGGGTGGTTTATCCAAGGTCATGTTGACCAAAAATACCTGTGTTCAATTTCATGTGNAGGTTCATCTATATTTTGTACTTGTTGTATTCCACCATCTATTCTCCTAATATATAGACATATATTCCAAACTGGTTTTCCCCGGGGGGGGTGGTTTATCCAAGGTCATGTTGACCAAAAATACCTGTGTTCAATTTCATGTGTGTTCTTGAACTGTTGGGTGTCCTAAAACAGCAGCAAAATCTTCATTGACAGTTGAAACTTAGAGCCAACTTGAGGTCAAAGATAGACCTAGTTGGCAGCTTGATAAGACCTGGAAAATCTTCACTTTTCTGCTTCTTTTAGAATTTCCTGGCACCAAGCTGGCTTCCTTTTAACAAGAGGTTTCTCTAAGGGAAACTCGATAGAATCCCTTGAGGGATCCACTGAAGGCTCTATGGTCTCCTCTCTCTACTCATTTGGAAGAGGTGTATCTGAGGGTTCTGGAGATGGACCTTCTTGCTCCTTTCTATCACATGGAAGTTCTCTGGAACGACGAAAAGTCGCTTCTTCATGAAAAGTCATGTCTCTGCTGACCTCAATGAACTTTTGACCTAGTACATAAATTTTGTATGCCTTTTTCATTGTATCCCACAAAATTTCCTTTCTTTCCGGAGAGCTCTAACTTAGTCCTCTTTTCTTTTGGAATATGAATGTAGACTGGACTGCCAAAGATTCTCAAATGATCAACTGAAGGCTTCATATCGGTGAAGACTTCTTCTGAAGTTTTCTCTTCAAGGGCTTTATGAGGACAACTGTTCTGAATGTAGACTGCAGTGCTTGCAGCTTTGGCCCAAAGAGATAAAGGTAGATTCTAATCATACATCATGGCTCTGGTTGCTTCAGAGATCGTTATGTTCTTTCTTTCTGCAACCCCATTCTGCTGGGGATTATAAGGCACAGTCAGCTCCCTCCTAATCCCTGAAGCCCGGCAGAGTTCATCGTACTTGCAGGAGTCAAATTATTTTCCATTGTCCATTCTGAAAACACAGATGTGTCTACCTGTCTGATTCTCAACAAGATTTTTAAAATCTTGAAATCTGTTGAAAGATTCATCTTTAGTCTTCAAAAAATAAATCCAAGTTTTACGAGAACAATCATCAATGAAAATGATATAATAGAGACAACCATTCATAGACGGAGCAATCATAGGTCCACAAAGATCAGAGTGAATTAGATCTAAAATGCCATTAGTTTTTCTATTGTTGTGAGGGTAACCTTTCTTTGTATTCTTACCGAGAGCACAGCCTCTACAAACACTATCATGCGTTGTAGTTGAGATGTCCAAACCTTCTATGCCAGAGCTTGCAAGGGTTTATCATCTCGTGAGCTAATGCTTGAACAACTTGACCGGTGATTTTCTAAAGTCCACTCTCTCGAGTTCCAATAGTCATGGCAGAGCTCAAATCCCCATTTGAGGGCCACATGAGAGCCTTCCCTTTGGAGAAAGCTATTGAGTACCCTTTGGAGAATTTCATCAATATGAAATACATTACCTGTTTGAAGCTGAAATGATGTTGATCCAAACCCTTTGATGTCATAGGTGCCATCATCACCCAGTTCTACCTTTACATTGAACTTCTTATCCCGATAGTTTACAAGATTTTGTTTGAAGCCTGTCATGTGTTTGGAGGCCCCGCTGTCCACTAACCAAACATCCTCCGACTTGGTTATAGTGCCAGAGAGGGTTGAGATGAGATAATATTCTCGGTGTTGTTCTTGTTCTTTGGTGGCAGCCTTGGTTCTTCTTCTTTGAGGTTCCTTTTGAGGCTCTTCTTCTTCAGTGGCAACTGAGGCATGGAACCTACCTTTTATTTTCTGCAGTGAGGGAGGGTTCCTGCAATCTTTTGCATAATGTCCTAGCCTTTTACAGTTAAAGCATCTTACTTTAGATAAATGAGAATGAAAATGAGATAGCTTACCTTGTGGTTTCTTACCTTTGTCATTGTACTGAGGAAACTTCTTCAATCTCTTGGCTTTAACTGAAAGGGCATGGTCTCGTACAATTGAGTGCTCGTTTCTGCTTTTGAGTCTTCCCTCTTCTTCTAAGCAATCGAGTGCCCGTTTCTGCTTTTGAGTCTTTCCTCTTCTTCTAAGCAATGGAGTGCTCGTTTCTGCTTTTGAGTCTTCCCTCTTCTTCTAAGCAATCATGCCATAAACTCTCGAAGTTAGGTTAAGCTTCTCTTCCGTTGACCGAAGTGAGAAAGATTTCCCATGACTCAGGGAGTCCATCAACTGCAGTTTGTACAAGGTCATCATCATCCACAGCAACTCCAATTGTTGTAAGTTGATCTCTAGTTTGAGCAATCTTGGAAAAGAAAACAGTGATGATTTCGTCCTTTCCCATCTTTAATGTACGTAGTTGTTTCTTTAATATTCTCTTCTGGGTTGGATGTAATGTCCCCACTTTGGAACATTATAATAGTAGAGAGTGTTATGCCTACCAGAGTAGCTAGACAGGGATGCCAGAGAGTTCGGGAGATATTGAGTGGTTTTATTGAGCCCGACTTGCATCGTTCATCATCAAGATCCATTCCGCACAACTTGGGTTTGGTTCCATTGCATTCCGACGATTTCCGTAATTTTGAGTTATTATGGGTCATATCTTAACTAAATTCACTAAGAAGGTCATAATGGGCATATTACTTGGAGAAACCTCCTAGTGTAATAGCTCATCGGAATCGGGAAGAAGAGCATTACAGGATAAGATGATGAGAAGTACCTTTCAGTGGCCGGAGAAGCCATAAGGATGGATAAATCACTTTTTAGAGGTAAAATGGTTAATTAATTAATAAATTAAGTGATTTAATCAAGGAATAATAAAATAAAGTAAAAGTCACTTGGAGGGAAAAGGTCAACAACGAATTAGGGTTTCGGGAAGCTATAAAGGAAGGGTAAAGGACCTAATTCCTCATTATGTTATAATTATGTTATGATTTGATGTTGAGATATTTGCAGAGGAGGAAATCGACCCCCTTGTTGTTTTGTGGATTTCCGGAGGAAACCACCATCATTGATCGGTTTTAGTGTTGAGAGACACACCCTAGCCTATCGGAGATACCATCCAGGTATTTCACCGTGCATTACAGTATCCAGTTCAGTGATTTCGCAGCTCAGCCAGTGAGGGTGCAAGTGTTTGAGAGAGGGTTTGTGCGATCGCTTGTGACAGTTTAGATTTGGCCGATTCCTTTCAACCCATTAGAGAGATTTACAAGGTGCACCTATTGAGCCATATGTCGTCATTTTTCGACGGTGGAATATTCCGGAAAGTGGAAAACAGTCACTTAGGGCCCAGTTCCAAAGGAAGCACACTTGGGGTTCCAGGGGACATTCCGGCGCAGATCTGAGGAATCCCTTCTGACCCATTACAGAGGAGACCAGGACGATCATTTTGAGCTATACATCCTCAGATTCCGCAGGTGGAATCACTAGGGCGCGCACTCATTGAGCCCAGGAGGTGCGCAAACCCCCAGGGGGTGAGATCCGAAGCTCCAGAGGTCGGATCTTCAGTCCAATAGTCATCGGGATTAGTTTAGAGGCCAAAGCGCATCTTTGAGACAGTTTCCATCTCATTCCGACAGGTATCGCCATTAGGGCGAGTTTTCCGGATTCTACAGCAGTTACCGTGAGATGCCAAACTGCTTTTTGTCGATCCATCCGTGCATGCACAGACCAGCACCCATTCTTATGGTCACGGGTATTTCTTATCTGTTATTTTGTATTCCAGTGACAATCCATGAGATCTAACTGACGATTATCATAGTTGTTTCCAATTATTATTGTATTTCCTGTTTTTCCAGCATTATATATATATCAGTGAGTTGTGTTGTCCTTATTTCGCATGCATTGAATTATACTACTAAATCATATAATAAACTGGAACACACATGAAAAAGTCACCAACATCATCACGCAGTAACTCAAACGCATTTAGAAACCCCCGGAGTATCAGATTCAGTAGCCAAAACCGTAGTTTAGCAGTAAATATCCAGATCAGCTGGATCAGGGATATTTCAGTGGTATCAGAGTTGGTTTTCCTGCCAGCCTAAGGGGAAAATCAGATAAGGATGTAGATACATCATTACCAGCGAGTGGATTGGCAAGAGCACAGATGGAGCCTACACCCATTAGATGCAGGGAGCGTTGCTACAGTTGCAAAGTGCCTTGGAAGCCAAATCACAGATGCAGGGGTAAAGGGAAGGTGCACATTGTTGAGGTGCACTATGA
>SNQJ01S0187943.1:7355-18405 GCA_010110895.2 Picea sitchensis | reverse complement strand
TCCCGTGTTTGCTTGAAAAGGGGTTGAGATTTTGGGTAGAAGGTTAAAAGTTAAATCTTAAGGGTCATGATCTACGTATAAGTTTAGAGCCCTAGCTTATTAGTCCGTAGGGTAGAATACCCCACAACACCTACCATTTCCAGGTGAGGAGTGATGCCCCTACAAGAACATTTTGGGTCGTCTCTTTGCTATATTCCTTTGGCTTGGCCTTGACCAACAAGTTCCACTTGGAATCTATTGTTGCATCAACTTGATGCATTTTCATGTAGGTTATTTGAATTACAGGTCGAAATTCATGCAACTCCTTCTTAGCTACAGACTGTGCCTCAAAGAGTGTATTCAATTCATTGTCGGCTTGTTGGATTTGGTCAAACTTCTGTTGTTGCACCATGGGTTCCATTGTGGCCGCAACTTCTTCGTTCATCACCTGGATCTTTGTGCACACCTCCTCCAAGACTTGTTTTCATTGAGCGATGATGCCCATCTAGTCGCTAACTTCACTGAATATTTTGGTGCATTCCAATGTGTGCTTGTGCAGTGTTGCTCGGGCGTTGTTTCCTTGCAATATTATCTTTTGCATCTTCTCCTGCAGCTGTTGAGGCTGCTGCTTTGCTTCCTGTTAGACCTATTGTAGCTTTTCTTCTAGCTACTCAGCGTGAGTAGCGAGTTGTGTCCATGCTTCTTGTAGCAGCTCGATCTGTTTCTCTGGCTCGCTAACCTCGTTAGCTTCAAGTAGGTCGGGTGCAACCCTCCAAATCTTCGGCCAAGCTTCAACAAGTCTTTCCTTCACTTTTTCCAATTTGTGGTGGACTTGGAGTTTTTCATGCTCTTGTTGTATCTTGCATGTTTGCATGTTGAACTCTTCCTTCCTTCCAACCTCAGAGGATATCTCAAAATCTTGGAGCCTTTTCTCTAATTGGTCTGTTGATGCTTGGATTAGTCCAAATAATTGGGTCGCTAGCCACTGTACCAGGTCGGCGGATGAAGGAGATGCGTCGCTAGGTGATGATGTCTACAGTGGAAGTCCAATGGTCATTGAATGGTCAAAGAAGGTTTCTACCTCCTCCTTTGTTGGTGGCACTGGTGTGATTCTCAACCTTAGCGATGTGGGAAAAAGAGTGAGAACCTCTATTCTAGCTATGCAGATTTGCATGAATTCGACACATTGTTGAGGTTTTTGGAGGACCCGCTCCATTTGTTCTCATGCATATGTCGTATCCTTCCTGGTCGTTCATTCTGGTTCGTTCTGAGCATCTCGTATCTTTGGCTCTTCCAGTGTTTCTGCTTCATGCGCCTTGATTTCTTGGGCACCCTCACTCTTGCTTGGATAGGTGATTTGCTAGTTTCTTTTGTCTTCCATCTCCTCTCTAGTTCGAGCATCTTTTTCTTACACTGAAGACTCAGACTGTTGTTCCTAGGTTTCTAGATTTGGATCATTCAACTTCATGCTTGACTCTGATGCTTTGGGGTTTGGACCAGAAACTTCTGATCTTGGTTTGGGTGACTCTCGGGTTATTTCTGGGAGTCATCGCTCCACTATCTCTGGTTGATCAAGATGCATTGGCTCTAGGGTTGTGGTCTGATGTGGACTAGTGGTGGTGGGGTTTGGTGATTGGGGTGGTGGTGGTGATGGAGGGTGTTCAGTGATGAATGTGGAAGGAATTGTTTCAGGATCTGGGTCATCCTGAATATCAATGATAGTGGTGTCTTTGACTACTGGGTGGGTGCATGGGGGGAGCTGATGCAAGGGGTTGGGGGTTCAGAGGTTTGTTCGGCTAGACCCCGATTTTGGGCCTCTTCACCAATGGTTCGGTATTGAACAAAACACCCAAGATTGGGTTAACATCCATGCCTAACAACATGGCATCATCTGGAAGCTGATGGAGGGCCGATATTTTCCTCCACTCTAACTGTTGTATCTCTTCTTCCTCCTCAGAGTCTGATTGTACCAAAGCATCTGGCTTCTTTGGATCTGGGCCTAAGCTCGGTCCTTCTCCTGCTTCCTTGTTTTTTTTATTCAGTAGCTCTACGGGAAAAATGTAATGCATCCCTGACTTGTGCAGATTGCATTTGACTCCTAGCCATGACATGACTTCCCTGTCAAAGGCCTCCTTGTCTAAATAGAATGGTAGAATCCTTATGTGGAAATGTTCCCTGTTGACATGTCTCGGCCAAAAAAATGTATGGTGTTGATTCATGTTGAAGGAGATATTTCTCATATTGCAGTTGAGGAGCTCCTGCGGGATGCACAAACTCTCCATTGTGTCTATCAGACCATTATACCATTTAGAAAATGCTACAGCGTTGAAGGTTGTATTCTTCAAGTCTGGTATGGACTACCATAAAACGAACATCTTCGCCATGTGGCCCTTATCTGGTATTGTCGATTGTCTTCCCATATGTGGCTTCCATTTTAACAGTCTGAATTCCACAAGTAGGTATCCATAAGTGAATGTTCCTCCCTTCTCCTGCGCTTCCTCGCAAGCTACCAGTAGTTCCTCTAGCAAGTAACTACACTAGTTGAACACTACTCCATTGGCACAAAAGTCGGCGACTGATAATGCATCTAAAGTGCATTCGCCTTTATAGTATGATATCATAACCTTGTTGGCTATGATGTAACAACCAGTCCAGACTATCTCGGGTAGTATTGGTTCAATTACTGTTGTGCATCCTCCCCTCATTGTGTTGAATTTATCGTACAAGCAAAGCTCGCCTTTCTTTTTCCTATGCTTACCGGGGCCCTGGAATCCTTTCGACACATCCTCTCCTTGGGAGGATAGTCCAGTAAGTTTTTGGATGTCTTCAACATGGATTGGATACCTCTTATCCAACCATAGACTTTTATCATGTACCTTGCTTATCAGAAATTTCATGCACCACAAAATTTCACCCGTGGTACCAAAGACTGGTAGGTCTCTTAGGTCCATGATGGTTGAATTGAATAAGTTTATGAAGTATTATTTTGGCACAAATTGCATACCTTCTATTCCATCTAGGGTCATCTCCCAAAAGTCATGTATGTGCATCTGTGGGAACAAGACTAAATCTGTGAGGTCAAGGTCGAGGAGTTTACCATGCTCCACTTTCCCTTTGAGATCACCCACAACCTCGACCTGGGCATCACATGGCTCCTCTGGTACCTCTTCTTTTGACATGGTACTTCGACTGGCTGTGGCTCTCGATATTCAGGCTTCTGCAGTAGTCTAAGGACTGCATATTTCACAATGGTACAGGCCGGTTCGCTCTATTGAATTGAGAAATGACTATGCTTCTTTTGGAAATGATGCATTTATGGGTGAGTTCTCAGGGCCTTATACTTGGCTTAACTCGCAAGTTTAGCAATAACTATTTTTCATCATGAATGTATGGACGCAACGGGATCTGAGTTGTCCGACGGGGCAATTTAATAGGGTAAATCTTATTGGGTGATTCTGGCATTTACTTATTTACGTGAGTGGAATAGGGGTGTGGATGATTTCAGACCTTTCCATTTGATGGTTGGGTATCTAGGCGTGAACTTCGATGGAATATTTTCATAACATGAATTTATGGCTTAACAGACTTCGGACATGGTACAGAAATGGAAATAAATGTTGTGGCTATACTAGGTTTGTGTGGCATATGGATTCAGATCATATTTGGATTCATCCTTTCTCCGACCACAGAGGTTGTCCTTGTCATATTAATGACTGGCATTAATGTTTTCTCATAAGATTTGGATCATGCACTGTTGAGTCATTAGTTTTGTATCAAACAACACTTAATCAGAAAATGAACTATGTGTCATGGTGCAACACTGCACATATTGACTTTATTACTGAACTTACAAAAATTTTAGAAAACTCAAATCTAACTATTGAACAAGCTCTTTTGGACTAGAGTGACAGTCCCTCTTTCTCATTTTTGAGACAGGTAGGGCTTTAGGTGAGCACCATTCACCGATCCTAGTTGCAACATACCATCTAGTTGCACGAGTTCAACTGCTCTTGATGATCGGATCTCCGCAATCATGAATGGTCCCAACCAGTGCATACACAAATTTTCAAGATGCTTCTCGTACCGACTATCGTAGAATAGCACCTTGTCTCCTTGCGTAAATACATTGGTCTTAATGTTCTTGTCATGCCAAGATTTTTGTCTTTCTGTTTCCACTGACTCATGAAAGTCTGCTAGAAATATGGTCTCCTCGAGTTCTTATAGTTTTGTAAGTCTTTGTGCAATGTATTCCTCTTATGTCATGCATGTGACTTGTGCAATATACAAACATGGAGTGATGAACTTTGAAGGCACGACTGCCTCTCTCCCATAACCCAACTGGAATGGTGTGTACTTGTGGAGTTTCTTTGTGGTTGTCCTGTAAGTCCATAGTACAACTGGAACTCGATCATCCCAATCCTTCTGGTTTGTGCAACAGACCTTTGTTAGTCCCCTTTTCAGGATTTTGTTGAAGGCTTCGACTATTCCCTTGGCCTGTGGGTGGTATGTACTGCTCTTGTGATATTGAATCATAAATTATGTTGTAAGTGTTTCTATAGTTATTCTAATGAAATGAGCTCCCTAATCACTGGTTAGGCTCCTGATTCATCTGAACCGAGTAATGATATTCTCGAAAATGAACCTTGTAGCAATATCTGTCGAACAGTCCTATACAACTGCTACTTCTGCCCAATGGGTAAGGTAGTCAATCGAGGTAATGATGCACCTAGCCTTTGAATGTTTGGTTGTGGGGTTGATTGGTCCAATGAAGTAAATTGCCCATTTATCAAATGATTGTAGAGATCTAACTAGTTGTCCAGGTAGTTCATCTCGACGTGACGGCTTTCTCATGTTATTATCACCAATTATTGTCTCAGGAAAAAGAGTATCCAGGTCCGCGACCTACGTAAGAAGCACCTAGCACATACTCAGAAAATTTCCATTTTCGGGCTTAAAATGCGAGCAGGTGGGCAGTTTCAGTATTCAACGACGAGGATATAGCATCAGGGAAAGATAAACAGTCATTGGATGTTTGAGGCCATCAAGTTGTCTAAGATTTAGCGCAAGGGATAGCGCCCGTATCACCGAAATGAACAAGGTCATCCGATCCAGTGGAGACAGGTGGCATCTAGTCATCATTTTGGGAGTTGACACTTCAGGGTTCTCGACAACAAGCACATCGCATGGAAATGACAAGCCATGAAACCTGAAACGTGAAGCCCCGGGAGCCCGACCCACCATCATAGCCTAGGGTCATATTGAAAGGATGGGGCCTTTCAGGATAATCAAAGTGAAAGTGTCGAAGTATTCTGAACTATCCATCTAGGGGACACATGGAACGCTATTAAACTCCATCGTGGTTTCAGCTATCGATATTTCAAAAGACAAGGGATCTCTCCTCCATTGCATTAGGAAGCCCTGAAATGCGAAATGTTAAGCCACAAAAGCTAGTCCCCTGGTCTTAGCGTCAGGTCACATCAAGAGAGCCAAAGTTGGAGGTAGCGCCCTTTGTCGTCAAAGTCATCTCATTCCTTCATTTGAAGGATGTGTGGCGCATAGCCACACTTTCACATATTGGTCACTGGGAGATTGGGGAAGAGATGCATCATGAATCCCCGGTGCAAGGAGTCTCGAAAGGATCGAAACCATTGATCAGAAAATACATGCAGCGCAAGATCTGAGCCGCAGTTGGGGCCTCTCGGGAAAGTCAAGGTGAAAATGTCAATGGATCGGAACCGTTAATCAAATGTAGATCTCCATCATCCAATCATGAGCAAAACATGGGCGCATTGTGATAAGACACACGAAAATATCAAATTGAGTCCAATTCCGGACCCCCCTTGCCTTTCTGTCATTAATGCGGGGGGGGGTCTAGAATGATTGTTATCAAGCAAGCAGATCTAAACGGTCAGACTTGAAGCGCCTCGATCTATGACTGAGGTTCCATTTCAGACCCCCCTTACCATTATGCCATTAATGAGGGGGGGGGTCCAGAATGAGGTGGTTTTGATAGTGGGCCCCCTCTTGTCATGTCGCCCTCCCGTGTTGCTGAACTCTCTCCCACCTAAAACTGCTTACCTCCTCGGTTTACCACCATCACCTCCTTCTGACATGTGTCCTCCACACCTCCTCTTTTGTCCCCCCATCACATCTCCCACTTCCCTCCTACCTTTCATCACCACACACCTATCCTCCACTCTCCCAAGTGTCATGTCCCCTTTCCATATGTCCCTCTTATCTCTTGACACCTGTCCCACCATTCTCCATGCCACTTGCACCTGTGTCCTACCCATACCCCATGGAATTTATCTTCTGGTGTCACAGCACAACCTCATCCTTCCCCTAGCACCTCCACCTCAACAACCACAAGTTCTGCCACTCATGTTTTCCCGGCCACCTTTCCTCTGCCACATATGTTCGCATGGCCTCTCCCCATCTCATCTCCACGCCGAGAACGTTAAATCATCATTGGGTGGTCATCGCCTCATTTTCTGCTTTGTGTCATGTGCCCCATGTTATCCTCATCCCCGCCAAATCCTTGTCCACGTATGCTTTATGGGTCCCCTCGCAGCAATCCAACGCAACATAAGCCAATGAGAAGCCGCCACGATAGTTCAAGCGCAGAGTTTACCAAACCTTTTCTCATCCCAAGGAAGAAGTTAATGCAAATATGGAAGGTGGGTGAGACATCATCTCCTCCCATAAATAGAAGGTCGGAAAGGGACAAAGCATAGAAGGTGACTGTCAATCCAGTCTGACAGAGACTGCATCTGACAAGCGACTGCATGGGTAGTCTACCCAACATCCGTGTTCATAGTTTGGCCAAACTGACCTGAGCATTGTGCCATGAAATCCCGAGAAAGTTCTTGCTACGAAATGTTTGAGTATATGTAGGCATTCTGGCCATTTTTGTAGGGATCAATGGTAGAGTTAATCTCCCAACTGTAAAGTTTTGATGAAGCTCTGGTTTTCCTAGTTATGTATTTGTATGTGAGACCTCCTGTTTAATGAAAGTCATCTTCTTTTCACCTCTTTGTAAATTGTTGTGTTAGAACACTCTAAATTGGAGTATCCAGTCGAGGATCATGATGATGCTATGATGGTTTGATTGTAGTGGTGTTGTGATCAGTTCTAAATCAGTTTCCTGTGTCTTTTTCTGCCTCTTACCCTGAGTATCTCATTGGAAGATTCAAGCGAGTTGTTGCAGTAGCCACCATGATGCAGGCTTGATCACGGTGTTACTGTAACTGCGTCATCCTGGTACATTTCAGTACTTTTTTCTTTATTCTACGGGTTGTTCAAAGCTTGATGCCTATATCATACCTTTGCAGTTTCTCTCCGAAGTCTTCCTCCTACTCACCCTTATTACAACTTACTGACTAAAGTTAGATTAATACCTCACTTGTTGATGCATAGACTAGTCCAGGGTTTTGAGTTAGATTAATATTGTTCTAATTTTCCTTCCATTTGATCACACTTTATATAAACAAACGTGACATAAAACTGATGGGTATCAGGCTTACTCCTACTGCAATCCAGGAGTGACTTCTGGTGCTAACACACACGTTGACAAACATCACATGATCTAGAATATACTTTTGCATCCTTGAAGAGTGTTTCCCACCAAAGTCCTACCTGTAGAACTTTCTTTGTCGTGTCCTTTCCTCCTACATGGCCTCCTGCAACTCCACTATGGAATTCCGAGAGTATATCTTGCCTTTCATGATCTAGGACACACTGTCTGAGAATGTTTTCTAGTCCTAGTTTATACAATTGTCTGATGATCAGCTAGTAATATGTTTCTCTAATAACCATATGGCATTTATGGGTTACATAATAGGTTTCGGGACAAACCCTTGTACTAAGAATGATTTCTATGTCCTCTAGGTATTCTGGTATGGCCTCAATCCTAAACAAATCTACATCTGGGAGCTGATCATATATCGCTCTGCCACTTTCCCCTGACTCTAACTTGGAGAGGTGATTAGGTCCTACGTTGCATCTTCTCGGATTTATGATAACGTCAAAGGAAAATTCCTGAAATAGTAGCAACCATCTACAAATTCTCCCTTCCAACACAGGTTTGTTAACTATATATTTCAATGCAGAATGATCAGTGAAGAACTTGAAATGAGACCCTAACAAATAATGTCTAAATTTATGCAAAGAATAAATCATGGACAAACCCTCCCTTTCCTTCGTTGTGTAGTTGCATTCTTCTTGCGACAACTTCTGACTCACAAAATAGATAGGGTGATCCATAGCTCTATCTACAGGTTGCATTAAGATGGATCCTAAGGCAATTCTTGAAGCATCTACATGGACATGAAATTCAATCTCCCATTTTGGGAATATCATAATCGGTGTTGTGATGAGTTTCTCCTTAAGTGTCTCAAATTCTTTATCCCATTCAGGAGTCCATTGGAATGTTTCATCCTTTTTCAGTAGGTTTTCCAGAGGTGCAGTAATGTTGGCATATCTTCGGATGAAGCTGCAATAGTAACCTGTGTGTCCCAACGTGGAGTGCAACTTCTTAGCACTCATGGGTGGTGGCATATTCATGGCCGCAACTTTGGCTGGATCTACCAATACTCCTTCTCGACAGACTATATGGCCCAAAAAATTCCTATGTGGTACATAGACGATACACTTTCTGAGATTCAATGAGATCTGCAACTCTCTGCATCTATCAAACATTAAGCTTAGCAGTGCTACATGTTCCTTGAGAAGGATATATATTGTCCAATCATCCATATAGACTTCTATAAATTTGTGAATGAACTCTCTAAAAGATGCTATCACAATCCTGGAGAAAACTGCAGGGGCATTCTTTAAGCCAAATGGAATCACATTGTATGCAAAAGATCCTCATTTTGTTATGAAAGTGGTATTTATTTTGTCCTCTTCAGCGATCCTGATTTGATGGTATCCTAAAAATCCATCTGTGAATGATTATGCTTCCTTTCCCACAACCTGTTCTAGCACCTTCTTTGTAAAGTGTGTTGGGAAGGGGTCATGTACACAGGAATATTTGAAACTTCTATAGTCTACACAGACTCTAATATCCTCTTTATCTTTCTTGCTTTGAATGACTATTGGGCTAACCCACTTTGTTTCTTCTACTTCAAAAATGAGACCTACTTCTAACATATTATCTATCTCCTTCTTAACATTCTCTTTTACTCTTGGGTTAAGATGATATGGTCTATCTTTGACAGGATTGGATCTTGCTTTTAACTCAATCTTCATTTGTCCCACGACTCTTTTGATTCCCTTTAACTCGAAAAATTTCTTTGGGAAAAAATCCTCGTATTCCTGCAGTAAACTCTGTATTTCTTGACTCATTTGCTCACCCTAGTAATCTCCCACCATAGCTATATTGGGTTGCTACATGGTCCCTATGTTGATTTTGCACAATTTTAATGGGTGATTGTAGGAACTATCGGTCTCGCTGGTTATGGTGTTTTGGATTTCTTTTCTCCCCTCTGTCTCTTTGATGGCTAGGTTTCTCAGTTCTTCTAAGTTGTCTAGGCTTTCTAAATCTTTGCTAATATGATAGCATTCTATAGTCTTATCAGTTGAGGGAAAGTGGAGATTTATCTAAATTCCTTGGCTATTCTTGGCACATACCACTAAATTTGATTTCTTATTACCATTATCTGTAAAAATAAATTGTTTAATCTTCTGCAGGGCTACTTCAAGCTCAGGGTACTTACTTTTGAATGAGAATTCCTTACAAAAATGAGTTGCCATCATTTGGCAGTCGTTGGTTTGTCTTCTGGTTTCCTTATGTATAAACCAAGATTTTGAGATTGGTCGTAGAGAGTGGGGAAATACCTAAATCCAAAAGTGAGAGGGTATTCCAGCAGGTTGCCTTTGTGTTGCACATTGTTCCATGTGTATTCTAGGATCTGATTCTCCACTGAATAGTTGCACAACTTGGAGATCCATCTGCATCTCTGATTCTAGTTGCTCCTTGTTCTAGAACCTGTACTTGATAGCTTGCTTCACCTCGTCCAAAGTTATAAATACAGCTTTATGATTAGCCAACCATCTGGAGGGGTTTTTCTGAAAGGCTACATCTAGTACCGAGATTCTTTGATCTTCTCTTACATCTTCCTCCATCTTGTGAAAACAAATGTCGAGATATGACGTGCCATCATATACTGGGTGTTCTCTAACTTTGGTACCAACCCATCTGGTCACTCCGACAACTGCGCATATTCTTCAGAATCATTCTTTCGACCCTTGTTTCCAACTGTGAAAATCCAATTCTGAATCTTCATCTACTGGTTGTATACTTCTCCAAATTACCGACCCATTGGCGGTGGGGTTTATATAATCATTTCTTGTCCCAACTGTTAAAGTGTACAACTAGTCCAAGTCTTCTCCCTTCATATTATTGTCTATTGGTTCTGTATACCTAGTTCCTACATATGGATCCAAAGGTTGAACTACCTTGATTCTGTCAACCTCAAAGGTCATGGTGTCTTTCTTTAAGTCGATTACTACATAATTATCATAGGCCCAATCAATTCCAAGTAGTGAAAGGTAGGGGTCCTTATCTCCTATGATCTCAATGACTTCAAATTCATCCATTGTTTTTACTCCTGCTACATCTATTTCCACATTCTCTAGTCTTCCTATGGGGAAGATACAATATTGGTTTTCTATTCTTTACTGAATTGGGGAATATGTTAGCCTCGGTTTTCCTAAGTCTTCATAGGTCTTCTTAAGTAGAATGTTTACATCTGACCCTAGGTCCAGCATGATGTCCTTAATTTCAAATTCATTTAACTGTGATATTAATTTGAATTCCTTGTCGGTTCATACTTTTCTTCACTACATTCTCTGAGTACTTTTCTTAGGAAGATTGGCCCTTATCCTTTCTTCTATGGGTTCTTCGTTTCCTAAAACTAGGTATAGCATATTGTGCAACTTTTCTATTAGTTGATCATTCCCTAGAATGTTAGAGAATAATTGAAACCAAAGGCCAACTATGTTTTGAGGTTGCTCAAGTTGTCTTTGTATGACTACAGGGTTTCTGGGTGCAGGGGGTGAAGTAGGGACT
>SNQJ01S0187942.1:10310-28715 GCA_010110895.2 Picea sitchensis | reverse complement strand
TCGAACACTCAGACCCCTTGAGGGACTTTATCTTCTCTCCTTCTCCCACAGATGGAGAATAAAACGGATGCCCTCCTGACTATCCTGTGACTCACGTGACCTCTGGCTGGGTTCCCGGGTATTCAGCGACCTAGTAAAGACCCTTCCTTGGCCTCATCCTTCAAATGGTAGAACTCAAAGTGTTCCCTTCTCCTTGTGTCGTCTGCACGATATCTCTATGCCCTTTTGGCAGAGTGTTTTCCTTCCACAGAACGTTCAGCAGTTCTGGGTCCTTGTGCGCCTATGCACTTTCTCAATGCCCTCCTGGCAGAGCTTCTCAGAATCCTTAGTGATTCTGGTCTTTCTCGAACTCACAGTAGAGTTCCTTCCCTCAATACCTCGGGCATGCACTCAATGCCCACTTGGCAGAGCTCCTACAGAATCCTCAGTGATTCTGTCTGCAACTGTGTTTCAGCTACACAGCCTTACCTCCTGAGGTGTTCAGCAACCTCACAGGTCTTCTTCCTAAGTTGATGACTTCATTTCTATGCCTCAGCACGTCTTTGTCTAACTCCTCAGAGTTCAGAAGTGCATCCTCTGTGCACAGCTCTCATAACCTCAATGTTTTGTCACACCCTCCGGTATGAAGCCTCAAAGACCTCTCAAGCCTGAAATCACACAAGCTCCTGCAGAATGCATCCACATAACATACATTCACAGCATATATAAAGAACACATACAAACATGCATATAAGGAAGAATAATGCAGGAAAAACTGCTTCTCTTATATTAACAATTGGTTAAAATGCCTGTAATTACAAGGTATTCCTGAGCTCTCTCTAGCTCCTCTCTTCTCCACTCTACATGCAGATGCTCTCTCGCTCAACTAACTCAAAATGAGATATGAAAATATCTTTTACCTGAGGTGCTCATCAAGCGCTTCCCTCCAGGTCTACCTACTCTATTAATTTACATTCAATGGTTGTCTAGTCTGCTACCCAGAACTAGATCTCAGCCGATCTACAATAAATGCCTATCTTATCTACAGCCTGCACAAAGGCATGGCTTCTCTGGCTCAACAGCCTAAGAACATTAAATTTACATTCATTTCAAATTCAAATGAGGTTGTGCCTCCCTTTTAGCATTTGAATGCATGCGCGCTGACGTGGCTGGCTGGCTGGCAGGCTGCGTGGAGAGATGCTCCTGCATCAACAACTTGGAGAGGAAGCATTTCGAGAATGGTTGAATCAACCACCTATTAAATTCCTACTATGTCACAAGTCACCAATTCAAAACCTCTACAGTAACAATAGTTCTTCACATGTTGGTGATAAAGGAAATGATGTAGATATTGGTATGGACAATTTCTTATGGGATACACTAGGAAATTTAGAAATCGATGCCATCAATAAATTCGTTCTTTATAATGTGGAAGAAATGTGATCATGGGTCACATTGTATGAAGAGAAAGGAAGGAAATGAGAGAGTGATAGGAAATCGTTCATATGGTTGAAATTTATTTTAAGGATTGAAATTTATTTTAAAATGTAGAAACCTTGGCGAATCTTACTAATCCTTCATATGCCAATTATAAATGTTTTGCGACATTTTTATAAAAAAAATCAAATTTCTAAGGATTTGATATAGTTTGTATAAATTTTTGGCGTTTTTAAAGGTAAAATAATTTTATCCTATAGAATTTGGGTGAATCATTTTTAGAATAGCGAATATTTTTTTGGGAAAAACCATGGAAAATTAGCCCATGAGCGAAATTTGGCCCCTAAAATCATCCCTGGGTTGAATGGTATAAGCATTCCTTATACTAATCATTTAAAATAAAATATGTTAAAAATATGCCCCAACAGTTGGGTTGCTCACTAGATACAATAGAAATATGTGGTGTTCTGTCGCAACCCACGTTTATATCGTGGATGTGTCATTTTATTATGGGTATCTATAATGGACTATTTTTTTATTTTTTTATTTATTTTTTTAACGTTTTATAATGTTGGATATGAAAATTCAGCAACCATTTACAAGCACCATATTGAAGATGCATTAAATAGTACAATAGTAACATGTGGTTTTGATATATTTTTATTGTCATATTTATTTTTTATTATAATAAATTTATGTTGTATTGTATTAACATNTGGATATGAAAATTCAGCAACCATTTACAAGCACCATATTGAAGATGCATTAAATAGTACAATAGTAACATGTGGTTTTGATATATTTTTATTGTCATATTTATTTTTTATTATAATAAATTTATGTTGTATTGTATTAACATATGTTTATGTTAACTTTTGAATTACTAAGCATTAATTCTGATATCACAAAGTCTGTGACGCATTCATATAATACAGTAGTAAAGATTTATTTTAAAGCATATTTTTTTTTTTAAATGATTAGGAGATTATCATGTTGTTAAAGAGAAAGAGGGAGATAGAGATAAAGAGAAAGCTTGGATATAAACTATTACCATAAAATCCAAATATTGTAAATAAATTTTGAAATTCACTATTATGAATGAATTTGTTTTCATATTTAATAATTTAAATTTAATTAATTATAATTTTTAAATAATAAAAAATATTAAATATAATATTTCAAACTCCCTACGATCAAATAGATTGCATGGATTCAATATATCGCTAAGTAGAAACTAAAACGATGACACATATACCATACGGTTCCAAGAAGTTTGTTTTTACTAAGTATCATGCTAATTGGAATGGAGAATATATTGCATGCAATCTGCAACTTCTTGTTGATGTTGCACATGATCTGGAAATTGCTGGTTATACTACACAAAATAGGGAAGTTATTGATGACATATGGACTCGATCAAGAAACTCTGTCATTACCTGCTTTTATTAATATAAAACTCGAGAGTTGATCTTCCTTGAATTTTACCACGCTATATACGATGGTTCGATCTTTGGTGGACAACGAACCATCTCCCAAAAATATGGAACATTCCCATATGTTCCTTTTACTTCTTGTTGTTGCGCTAGTATGAGTACAAACAACTGCTACGAGTTTCTAAAATTCTTTATGCAGAATAGTGAGTTAATGATATTTTATCATTTTGGTTTCTAAAAAACTATCAAACTTTTGAAAATCATTAATAAAAACTTGTCTTACCTTGACTTCTCCCCCTGGTATTAATCCAATATATGGCATGAAAAGTGATAAACAGGGGTTGGTTTAAGGAAACAATTATAGAAGGAGATGGTAAAAAGTGTAAGCTTGTAGTAAAAATGACACCAATCCATAGTGCCAACACCTATCTATAGTAAGATATAGGAAATTTTTAAATGCTCCCACTTTTCAATATTTCAAGGACATAAGTGAAGGAAACGGTATAAACATAAAATTCAGCCTACCATAATATATATCATCAAAAGAAGCCATAAAATGACCTCTCTATTGCACAAAAGAATATCTACACGATCACTTACAGAATATAAGATTCTAGAAGAAAATATATAAAAACAACAAATATTCAACAAGATAAAGAAAAATAGGTTGTAAAAGAAGCATAAATGGACCTCCAATGAAAAAAATCTCAGGTATACACTTTTCTCAAGCATATATCTAATCATTCTAATAATTGTTGTTTTTTTCATCATTTTTTACATAGTCCATGTCTCTTTGGCCTGCCCGTTTTACTCTTTATTAATCCTTTTTTATGCTTGGATCTTGATTTTGGCACAACGTTCTTTTGAATTGCACGTCTTCACATTCCATTTATTATATGGAAAATATTTATTATATGGAAAATAAGTAGGAAAAATGCATGTTTTTAACCATGTTAGGTGTGTTACAGTAATGTTGAGGATCCACCCTCAAGGATTGATGTGGATCCCATGCTATAGGTTTTGTTGTGGATCACAGATCGCACGATGTGGATTCAGGTCTCCTTCACTTGGTGTGACATGGAATGATGCAATTGAATGTGGATTTGATTCCACTAATTTTAGCAAAAATATTCCTTCTATGGATTTTTCTTGGTCACAGAAATAGTACATAATTGAGTTTCTCATTTTGAATATTGAATGATTATGTAGTTAGGAAGAAGGATATAATTTTCTATAATACCTTTGATCTATCATTCCTATATATATATATCGTTATAAAAAATTAAGAATCATTGATTCTCAAGAATGTCCTTAGATTGATTTTCCTAATTAAGATATCTCTGAATTTGTATAAAAGGAAAACTTTCGCTTCCATAAAAAGGATGGAAAGAATGAAAAATAATAAGGGAATTATACAATATGATAGACAAATTGTTTTGGTAATTCAAAGGTTGTTTATAGAGAATTAGCATGCAATCTACATGTGTGTTTGAATTAAGTAAGTAGCTATTGTATCTCTACCAACACCCTAATGTACGGAGACAGGGCCAGCCAATAAGGAACATGTGTTATGTTTTATTTATTTTGGTTGTATTATAATTTTGTAGACCGTAGATTAAAGTTGCATATGTTAGATTTTTTTACTCTTCGTGTAAAGTTGATTAATTTATAATTCAAAGAGTGTGATTTATAGTCATCGTTTATCTCTTCATAATTGAAGATAGAATTCAATACATGAGTTCTAACTAATGTAAGCATGTCTTGGTGTGATTTATGTTTAGAGTGTGGTTACACATCATTTATCTCTTCATAATTGAACAAAGAATTCAACACATGATTTATAATTTATGTAATCATATCTTTGTGTGATTAATATTTAGAATGTGATTTTTCATCATCATTTATTTCTTGATAATTGAACAGAGAGTTCAACACATGATTTATAATTGATGTAAGCATATTTTGATGTGTGTAAAAAGTTTCGTCTTATTAGTTTTAATAATATTTATATGAATCCTTTTAATACAATCTCATGATAGATAAATGTTGGGTTGCTATATTCTTTGCAGTGAAAGTCTAGACAACGTGAATTGATTGAAGGTTGAAGTCGAGGTGGATCGACAACAAGTCAAAGTCGACGTCAAAGGTCGAGGCAGTTAGACATGGTAAAGGCATCGACACCAAGTTGAAGAGGTCAACCAACATGAGGTTGACACACAGACGTGTGGCGACCGACTGAACACCAAAAGAAGGACGACTAGTAGTCAACTGGTAATACAACCTGGATTCAAATGTAAAAAAATCCCAAGATTTGCGATATTTGTAGCCAATGATCTACATGGATCTGTAACCGTTTTTTGGGCACCAAGTATTTATGGTTTTTCTCATTGTAAATCTTATAAAGAGGCGTGTTGTAAGGCCATAAATACTAATGAATGAATAAATCGTAGGATAGCTAATCTTTAGAGAAATATTTAGATGTAACTTGCAAGTCATGCAAATGTAAGAAGAATTGGCTACAAGTTTGTTCTTGCACAGGAAAGAGGGTATGATGTCAATTGTGTCTTAGGTGTTGACCAAGGTTAGACATGTAACCTTTTATTTAGATTGAATACGACAACAAGAGAGAAAAACACTCAAGTAATGCTAGTTTTCCCGTTTTGGGTTTCTAGGGTAAAATATCTATGTATTGTTTGATTGCTTTGTCATTTACACTCTTGAAAGAACTTCTTCTCCTTTGCTAGGTTTAGTGTGGAAGTGTCTCTCATTTCCTAAAAAGCGGTATCAGAGTCATGTTATGCTTTGGCGAGTGTATCAGATCTTGATTTACCAATCTTGAATGTGAGAACTAAACCCTAGGTACAGTAAGAGTTGTAAGTCATAAATTTTGTTAAAGATCATGGTAAATAATGGCGAGCAGTTCAAGAATAGAGATAGAAAAATTCAATGGACATAATTTTGAGCTTTGGAATCTTAAAATGGAAGATATTCTTGTGGATAGAGAACAATGGAAATTGATTTGTCCAGGTACCTAGCCGACATGAATGTTGACAAAAGAATGGGAGATACTCGAAAGAAGAGAAAGAAGTATGATTCATCTTTGTCTTGCGTATTCAGTATTGTTGAATGTATCAAGTGAAGATTTAGCTAATAAACTGTGGGACAAGTTGGGAAACTCATACCAGTCGAAATATTTGGTAAATAAATTGTTTCTTAGAATGAAACTGTGTCTTCTGAGAATGAGTGATGGAAGTTCGGTGACTGAGAATTTAAATACATTTAACAACATTTTAAGTCAGTTATCATCTGTGTATATTAAAATCACTGAGGAGGATAAGTGTATAAGCCTATTATGTTCTTTTCTAGACTCCTGGGATAGCTTAGTCGTGGCTATAGGGAGTGTTATCCCCATTTTTTTGATAACTAAGGAGATTATGTCTCGAGGACCTTAGGTTGCAGATATGGAGTACTAAGAGACCACATCACCAAAAATATCCTTTTTCACAGATGGAGAGCCTTCTCACCACCACAGAGGTCACAGATTTTCAGATGGCATCCACCACATTAGCTAGCTTCGGGAAGGAAGTGGGTCATGCTCCATGAGGTACAAGTCATTATTATGGTGAGAATCATGTCATTTTAAGGCATTAAAGTATGTTCTATCTTATATTTCTCTAGATTTCATGGTATATGCTTGGACATTATGCCTTTTTCCATAATTCACCTTGGTGGTTGACATTGTGCCCTAGTAAGTAGTCTTCCTTGGGGATGGTTTTTCTACTAGGAACTCCTTTTAAGAGCCATCGTACCATTCCCAACCATACTTACCACTTTCCATCACTATTTCCCTTGTTTCCTTATCTCTTGGGATTTTATGGTTTATTGACCCAAGAAGGGGTTGTCCCTCATTATATGGGAAGAAGAGACTGAAAGCCTAGAGGGATTGATGTTGGGTAAAATATAAAATCCTATGTATGAACCTTCTATATTCTTTTCCCAAGGATCACCCAAGAAAGTAATGAAACACTTATCTTTGAGAAAAGGGGGACACACAAAAAGTATCATTAAAAATGCTTAAAAGGTTAGTTGGAGGATAGGAGGTCTCATCACGAGTCTCCCTATCATGTCCATGAATATCTAGTGGTATGGAATTACCATCATTTGGTCACCAAAACAGAGTAATGTCTCTCAGTTGCATGGTTGAGAGAAAGGGGGTCTCATTACGAGCCAACCTTCTCATTTCCACTAGGTGTTTGCGGGTGACATTGCCATCATCTAGACACCACACTAGGGCAGTGGCCTTCAATCTTTCCTTGAATTTATGAAAGAATGAAATAAGGAAAAAATAATGGGCTTGGAAAATGTGAATTGTAGATGAAGGTACCACACACCATTTACAAAGGCACCCATGAATGAGACACTACGGCCTCTTGTATGTCATGATACCTGTTCCCATTGATTATTGAACCTAACCACTTCACCCACTTTACATGGATTAGAGATGGATATCTTGGAAACTCTCCTTGAACTAGGGAAATATTTACTCAATAGGACACTTCGTCAACCCTCCCATATTCAAGCTTGACAAGTTGCATAATGTCTTTGAGAACTTAATTGTTTGGCATAGTGATATTTGATGCACATGCTTAGGTGGTTCATTTATTGATTGGATTCACTTATCATGATGTCATGACTTGAAATCCTTGGGGCATGATCATTTGTCTTTGCAGGACCTAGTTGGTAGACTATTTTGGAAGAACAAGCCTTGCTTGGGCTTCCATGGGGCTTGAAGCCCATAGGTGGATGCCAAGGGCCCGCATGCCATATGAGAGAGATCAAACTTTGAAGGACTTGAAGATGACTTGGACAACATAATGTAACCCCCACATGCCAAACATTTTTCCTAGGAGAGGAAAAGTGTCACCTCTAGAAGCATGACATCACCTAGAGAGTTATTCAAGAAATTGATTTAGGGTTTTTGCAGCAAGAGGTGACGTCAAGAATATGTTGAAAATGTAATAAATATAGGAATTAAAAAAATGAATGGAAGTCGAGGGTGATGGAAGTCAGTACGGGATCTGACAAGAAGCAGTCTATTGAGAGAAAGACAACCCCAGATAAGGGAGGTGATTTGTACATAGCGTCGATCAACACACAGTCAAATCAAGGAGTTTGGTTGATCGAATAAGGAGAATTATATCATATGAAACCACATAGAGAATGGTTTTGTGAGTATGAACAATATGATGGAGGTGATGTGTTCTTGGGGGGGACTTGACAACCAAAATTTTCGGACGAGGAAGAGTTTGACTGATACCGTAGGATGGGAGGAAAAGAACCCTTCCATGTGTGCTAAACATTTCAGGTTTGGAAATAAATATGATATCTTTCAGTAATATTAGTGATGTTGGGGTACACACTTTGTTTCATAAGGATTCATGAAAGGTGGTCAGAGGTGTGATGTTCTTCATGAAAGGAATTCATATTGGAACCCTATACAAATTGTTCGATAATGTCGACTCAACTGGATGCAACAACATCGTTTCTCCTTAAGTCGACTTGGATTCCACTCAACTTGACCCAAATCGGGCTGAGTCGGTACAAACCGACTCGACAAAACATGATAAAATTGACCCAACTAGGATATGACATGAGAGGATGGGACACATTGGATAAAAATGACTTTGAGCTATTCATAGAAAAGGTATGGTCAAAGGTTTTCCTGAATTTGGTTTAGAAGCCGACTTTTGTGAACATTTCATATATGGAAAAAAAAAATGGGTGAGGTTTCCACCTAGAACGACAAGGGAAACTGAGATTCTAGAATTGGTGCATAGTGATGTGTTTGCCTCAATTTCAATTCCTTCACTTGGTGGATCCATCTATTATCTCTCCTTCATAGATGATTTTTCCTGGAAGACATGGATATATTTCCTAAGGAATAAATCAGAGGTTTTTGAGAAATTTAAAGAGTTTAAAGATCTTGTATAAAACTTGATAGATAAGAAGATTAAGGTGTTGAGAACTGAAAATGGTGGTGAATTATGTGTAAAATAATTTGATCAGTTATGTAAGCAGTGTGGAATAGCATGAAAAAATACCACGCCATATATCCCACAACAAAATAGATTTTCTGAGAGAATGAATAGAACATTGATGGATAATGCATGGAGCATGCTCAGTGGTGTTGGGATCGCACAAGAATTCTGGGCGGAGGTATTTGACAGTGCAAGATATCAGGTGAATATGTCTCCTTTTTTTGTGCTCGTTGACACGACTCCACATGAGGTATGCTTGGATAAGAATCCTTTAGTGACACATCTCAAAGTATTTGGTTGTGATGCATTTGTGCATGTTCCGAATGAAAAGAGGAGAAAGCTAGACAAAAAGGCAGTCAAATGTAATTTCAATGGGTACAAAGAAGAAATGAAATTATATAATCCATGGGATCCTACATCAAGGAGAACAATCTACAATTGATATTTGGTCTTCAGAGAAGTTAGAGGTAATTCTGAGCCTAAGGAAATTGTTCTTACCGAAAATAATCTTGGGACAATGTGATTTGAACTGAGGAACAAAGAAGATGATTCAGATGAGTTGACTAATTCTGAGGAAAAGGTGAAACAACATACTCCGATGGTAAGGAGGTCAAAAACATTAAGAAAACCAGTCAAAAGGTATTGTCCTCCTGAATTTCTTTCTACATTCGTGTTAACTGCCATCAACAATGATCCCAAGTCGTTTGATGAGGAAATCAAATCATAGAGGCTAAACTATGGAAGGACGCCATGGTGGAAGAGATGGAATCCTTTCACAAGAATGAGACATTGGATTTAGCCAAGTTACCTAGTGGAAGAAATATCATTGGTAGCAAATGGGTATTTAAGAAGAAGATGGATGTTGTAGGATAAGTCGAGAAGTTCAAAGATCGAATGATAGTGAAAGGTTATTCCCAAGTCAAGGAAGTCGACTTTAGTGATATTTTCTCCCCTGTTACAAAAATAAATTATATTAGAGTACTAATTTCTTTGGATGCAACATTCAATCTAGAAATAGAAATGATGGATGGGAAGACAACGTTCCTACATGGGGACCTGGAAGAAGAAATCTACATGAAATATCCTGAACGATTTGTACTAAACGAAAAACAAGAGTTGGTGTGCAAACTGAAAATATCCCCTTACGGTTTAAAACAATCTCCAAGGATGTGGTACCAAAAGTTCGACACATACATCCTTAGTTTGGTATTTGTGAGAAGAAAATCTAATCACTTCATATATTCCAAGGAGGTGAATAAGCAACTATCCTCCAAGTTCGACATGAAGGATCTAGTAAAAGCTAAATTCATTCTAGGATTGGAGATTGAGAGATCTTGAGCCACTAGAAAGCTCTGGTTGAATCAAACGATATATATTAAAACAGTTCTGAAACAATTCAACATGTAGGATTGCAAACCAATGAAGGTTCCAATTCTTGTGCGAGAAAGGATAATTGTTGAGCAGTGTCCAAAGACACAGGAATAAATAGAGTACATGGAATTTCTTCCCTATGAAAGTGTTTTTGGTAGTCTAATGTATGTGATGGTCTGCACTTGACCAAACATTTCCCATGTAGTTGGAGTGTTGATCAGGTACATGTTGACACCTGTAAAGTAGCACTAGACTGTTGTCAAGAGAGTATTTAAGAATTTGTGTGGAATGAAGGACTATGTTATATGCTATCAAGGAATACCTGGAGGTGCCAGTGGTAAATTAAATGTACATGGATTTGTCAACACCGACTGGGTTGGAGATCTGGATCGACGAAGGTTGACCAACATATATGTCTTCAAGATGTTTGGTGGAGAAATAAGTTGGATGATTAAGTGGCATGCACTCATAGCCTTGTCAACAACAAAAGTTGAATACATGGTAGACACTCATGGAAGAAAAAAAGCGATATGGATTCAAAGGTTGTGTTCAGGAATCGGGTTCGAGTAGAGAGATATGAAAGTAAGTTGTGATAGTAAAAGAACAATATTTCTTCCAAAGAACCCTTCTTATCATTTGAAGAAGAAGCACATTGATGTACAATACCATTTCGTAAGAGACATGGTCGAAAGTAAGAAGTTTCTACTGAAGAAAGTAGACACATTGGAAAACATAGCAGACTCATTGACCAAGTATATGAGTGTTGTGAAGTTCTCTTGGTGCAGAGAAACAATGGGAATTGCTACCCTGGGTCTGTGAACAAAAGTTTAGGAATCTCATGATTCAACAAAGAATAAAAAAAGTGGGAGAATTTTGGGTTTTTATATTCTTTGCAGTCAAATTCTATTCTAGGTGAATTGACTAAAGGTCAAAGTCGAGGTGGATTGACAACAAGTCAAAGGTCGAGGTGAATCGACCAATTAAAGTCGAATTCGAAGGTCAAGGAATTTTGACATGGTAAAGTCATCGAAATAAATTCAAAGAGGTCAACTAACATGAGGTCGACAAGAAGACATGTGGCGACTAACTGAATATTGAATGAAGGTCAACTGGTAGTTGACTAGTAATACGTCTTAGATTCGACTATAACAGAATCTCAAGACTTGCAAGATTTGTAGCCAATGATCTGCATGGATCTCTAACCATTTTTGTGCATCAAGTATTTAGGGTTTTTCCTTTTGTAAAGGCTATAAAGAGGCGTGTTTTAAGTATGTAAAGGATAATGAATGAATAAATCATATGATAGCTAATGTTTAGAGAAATATTTAGATGTAGGTTGCTAGTCATGCAAATGTAAGCCAGATTGGCTACAGGATTGTTCTTGCATGGGAAAGAGGGTATGATGTTGATTGTGTCTTAGGTGTGGACCAAGGTTAGAAATTTAACCTTTTATTCATATTGAATAAGACAACAAGAGTTCAAAATGCTCAAGGAATATTGGTTTTCCTAGTTTGGGTTTCTAGGGTAAAATCTCTATGTATTGTGTGATTTCTTTTTCATTTACATTCTTGAAAGATATTCTTCTCCTTTTATAGGTTTACTGTGGAAGTGTCTCTTATTTCCTGACAACAAATTATTGAAAGATAGGAAAGTGTATCCTTCAGAGACATTGCACAGTAACTCAAAAGTAATCAACAACCTCGAGTTGAAAAAATAATTTATAATTGTTTATCTATTTTTTGTATAAATTAGAAGGGTAATTAAATATCCCATCATTTTGGAATCATTTTCGGGGAGTTACCAAAGACTTACTAAGTATTTATTGCACTATTTTTAGGGAAATACATGGTATTGAGATCTACAGAAATAATTGTTGACTACCTTCTCTTTACAATATCCCATGCATTGTTTTGAATTAAATCATATTTATTCAATGAATAGAGATAAACATTCAAAAGGTTGATTTTATGGCATAGTAAGAGACACCCAAACTACTAACCACCTTGAAGAAAATCAACAAAAGGAGGAGGTGCAAGGACTTCCAACTCTCACAAAAAGGAACCTGTAGTTGGATCTACAACAATAGTGTTTTCAACAATAAAAGAGGAAACAATACCTACAACTATAGAATTGACAAATCCAAGTGATTCTACAATAGAATCTAGTGCATTAGTTGAAGCAAAAATTGTACTTCCAGCTACAAAACTAGAAATTTTAGAAGATCTTATCAATGGGAAGCTAGATATATAATTTCAGTTGAACCCAATCCAAGAACAAGAGGATTCTACCTTCTCTACTAAGTTAGTAGAACAATATATTCCTAATTCTACAAACCTTTGGTATAATATGGTAGTAGAAGAAGGAATGAGATCCACTAAGGAAGAAACTATCGCGTTTGAATTCCATATTAAAGACTCGCTTGGCATAAGTGAAGAATATCCCTCCCTCATTCCTAACAAAATTAAATCATATGGAAAGTGAGGATCTGGATAAATTCCTTTTCAAATTTAATTTCCTCTATAGAAGCTACGATTATGTTACAGATACCTAGAAATTGAAACTATTTCTTGCCATCTTGAAGAATGCAACAATGCACTTGATTATGGACTTGATGGGAATAGTATCAAAACTTGGGAAGACATGAAGAAGACGTTCCTAAAGGATTATTATGACTATTGCAAGGAAAAATAGCACAATGAAGAGATATTTAGGATGAACCAAAAAGAAGATGATATTTTTTAATATTATGTATAGCGATTCCAATACAGTTTGTAGTGGTCGAAACCACATAAGTTGGATAAAGAAACCTTGCAAGTTGTTTTGTTAAGAGGAATTATAAATGTGTGCATTTATATTTTAAATTTGATGGGGGATAGAGATGTTTCCTAGCTACTCTATGATAATATTTGTGATATTTGCAAACAATATTCAAGAGGAACGTCCATGCAAGGGAAGGGACCTAGAGACATTGCAACTAGGATCACTAAAACATCTGGACGAGGCATCACTTGGGTTGATATTGGAAACTGGTTAGAATATTTTAATCTTGATATTGCTATCTCCTTGAGTTCACATCTAGACACACTACAAGACAAAAGGAAGTGAAAAGAGGTAGAGATAGTCATTCAATATTTTATTCTAAATGAATAAGAAAACAGCCCTTGAAAGCTTTCCCATTAAATAAAATTGATATTTGTTGAATCTGTGAGCAGGATCATATCACTAGAAGTTGTCTATCTCTTCTAGGATTAAAATTATTATATCAAGGAGAAAATGCAGAGACCCAACATATCTTCCTTGTTTCCCATAAGTGACCTTGGAAACCTTGCCCCCTAGGTATGGTTCAAGACCATTCACGGTCTTATAATGCTTCTTGGACTAACCCACGAATGCAATATCCATATTAATCATGGTATATCTTCGCACCTTACCAAAAATCGGTACCTACACCTACCCAAAGCCATCCATGGTAGAAATTATGGAGAAATTCTTCCTTTGGAAACCAACTCTAATATCCCCACTATAATCCTCATTTTAATTAATTCATAATCTATATATGGATACATCTGTGTCGAAGATATGTAATATGTGAATTGTATTTTTTTTATTTTAATAAATATAATGTGATACTAGCTCCTTGGAATATGGACAGAGTGTTGAATTTTGTGACTATGGTCGGTCTTCATAACGTGAAAAGTAAAAAGTGAAAATTTGTGTTTATTGTGGAGGCTAGTTTAGTATAAATATATATAATAAATTAGTTATTTATTATCCAAGTGATGCATCCTTTCATGGATCGTCACCATATGTTTTATATATATGAAATATTCATTATTGTAATAAATTATCGATTGTATATCATCTTATATAAAAATCAACATGGTATCAAAGTAGGATTGGGCTTGAATCCCTCAGAAGAGGGCCTAGGGAAATGGTGGATAGCTTGAGTGGATCACTGCAATGTGTTTTCAATAGTATGTTGGTTTTCCATTCATTGTTTTAGTTTTTGCATGGAATAAATTATGTTGACCAACAAGGAGAACTTTTGCAACTATCATGTACTATATTGAAACAAGAATTATGGCCTCAGGTTCTAACCCACACATATTTCTCTAGCCATAAATGGAGAGCTATATAAGGACCCTCTTTCCACATTCTCTCTGCCAGTATGTTTCCTTGTGTTTGAATTGGTGTTGCAAATCTTAAGGTGTTGAAGGATACCTAGAATAGAACACAAACATACAATTTTGTATTAACAAACAACCTATATTTTTTACCTACCGATTGCAAAAGGAAACAAAAACATTAACCTTGCAACAAAGATTTTGAATATCAGAAGGAATATCCTTGCAGAGTCTCGAATCCAATCCTCAAAGAAGAATAACTCATTCTTTGTTCAACTGACATGGATAGATAATGGTCAACTTTCTATTTTAATTGACAAATTCTAAATAAACTATTGCACAAGATGAGATTAAGAGAATTTGAAGAAATTATGCAATCACCTTCTCGAGGTAGATATATCGAATCAATTAGGGCCTAATGCAGAGATGACTTATCTTCTCCTCCACAGGCCTCAACATCAAATGAGTGTAAGGCAACGAAGAAACGATTGTGACATCATCTTTGAGAATTTTCTTGAAATTCTTGACGTCGAAGATGTCTGAGAATTCACTGCATAAAAACAAAGTAAGAATTCCATTTAGCAGAGAACACTTAAATTAAGGAGACAAATGATATGGCATGGAATTTATTGATGTAGAATCAAAATTAATGAATCACATGTCATCCTCCCAAATTACATTGAATTACATAACGGGAATAACCAGAGTCGTCTCCTTCCATTCACAATATGAAAAATCAACATGGTAAAGGAAGTTTTGTGGGAATGGAAGCTTGATGATATAATAATATGACCCAATCTCGATTCTCATGCAACCAAAACTACATATTTGAGAATGGGATCGTCAGGAAGAAGTGGAGTTGTCAGGAAATATGTTTTATCAAACATCCCTCAACTAAGATGGACACCTCAGCTCCATCAATGCTTTGCAAGTGCAGTGAAATCATTTGGTGGTTAGGAAAAAGGATACTCCCAATATTATTCTTCAGCTCATGGATGTGAAGGGGTTGAGAATTTTGCACATCAAAATTCATTTCTAGATGTTTCGCAGTACAAAAAATGAAGTGTGGGAAATTTTTCCAACACATGAGGGGAAGTTCATGGTGACTTCCAAGTGGATCTACAAGATCAAACATGTAGTAGATGACATCCTCAAAAATTACAAAGTGAGGTTCATGGAAAGAGGGTTCTCCCAAAAAGAGGGAGTAGCCAGTAAGGAAAACTGTAAAACTAGGGTTTTCTATACTAAAAGATGGAGTGTTGATGGATGGAAATTTTCTCTGAGTCCACAGGTAGTGGCTAAAGTGTAGAGAATGGTCCAGGTTTGTACCATGGATAGAAATTATCTATGAGTTCATAGGTAGTGACCAGAGTGGAGAGAGTGGTCTAGGATGGACACTCTTCCTGAGTTCATAGGTAGTGACCATAGTGGGAAGAATGGTCCTTCTCCCTGAGTTCACAGTAGTGACTAGAGTGGGGAGAATGGTATAGGGTAGGAACCCTTCCTGAGTTCACATTAGTGACCATAGTGGGAAGATTGGTCCTTCTACCTGAGTTCACAGTAGTGACTAGAGTGGAGAGATACAAGATGGTAATTCTTCTTATGTCAAAAATAGTGACCAGATTAAGAAGAATGGTCCTTTTAAACTAGGGACACTTGGTTGAGTGAGTGACATATACAAGACACATGCATAGTTGTGAGACTATGTAAGAGACTTTGTGTCTCTGGAAAATAGTTGTGTGCTACTACAGTGGTTGTGTACCACTAGTAGAGATTGTTTATCTATGGACAATAGTTGTGTGTTATTACAATGGTTGTGTACCACTGGTGGAGATTGTGTATCTCTGGACAACAGTTGTGTGCTACTACAGTGGTTGTGTACCAATGACAGTGAATGTGTGTCACTGGAGAGTAGTTGTGTGCTACTATTTGATTGCAGAGTATTCAATGGGCTACAAGATGAAGAATTCATGGAAAAGATACCTCCCTAGCTAAAAGGGAGTGTTGAGGTTTCAACATCGAGTAGCCATTATACCAAAATTGGTCATGGTAATTTGACCAGTGGAGAATGACCCTAGCGTAGTCTTCAAAGAATAGAAGACTCGATGTGTTAGTGATCCTCTAGTGTGTGTAAACATCAGGAATACATTAACCCACAAGGGTGTACTTGTGGTGAATGTCTCAAGTAAGTGTCGAAGGAACCTTCTCCTTGATTGGGCTACATACCAAGGGAGATAGGATACATTTATCACAAAGGTGTGTTAGAAAAACATGATCACGGAGAAATAAAATAAAAATAAAATGTAGAAATAAAACACAAAAGATACATAATACAATAAAGACACAGATATACATGGTTCACCTAGTGTGGGCTACATCCACCAAATAAATTTCTAGGTCCTTCATTTTTATTATCTAGCAAATGAAGGGATACAACCTATAGTACACCCGCTATAACTTAATCTTCTTTATCCACAGTCTCCTCTCTCATAATACAATATTCACAATGATACACAAACACAATACAATTCCCTCATAAAAGAGGGTTTTCTTCTAGGGAAAAAACCCCTAACATAAATTCTACTGTCAGATATATGACCTTATAATGAACGGTCCAAATTTACTATGAAATTACAATATACATTTACAAGGAAATTTTTCCTTTAGGGGCTCGCTTGCCCCTGAAACCCCCAACCGAGGGGATGAGCCCCCCGAACCCTGCAGGGGGGAACAAGCCCCGCTTGCAACACCCCCATGTGTAGGGGTGTACATTATTCCGGGGTATACAGTCTTCATGGGGTATAAACATGGATGAAAAAAAATACCTATGAATCAAGAAGATAAACAAGCTCCACCACCAACAATCTCCAACTTGGAGACTGATCTCAACAACTCTATAGCTACTGTATCTGTTGGACTATGATCCTTCTTGGACCTGGAAAATTTCTCATTTTCACCTTCATGCTTGAAGACCATTTGAAACTGAGCAAGAACTCAGTTTATCCCTGGTTACTCCCTTTGTTAACATGTTTGCAAGATTCTGGCTAGTATGTATCTTTTCCAACTTCAAATGTCCATATTCCAAGACAGATCATATGAAATGATACATGAGATGTGTATTCTTAGTCTTTTAATGGAAGTTTGACTTATTTTCACTACAAATGACACTCTCACTGTCATAATACAACATGCTATTCTCTTTCTTCTTTCCCAATTCCTCCATAAACCTCTATAACCAAATCATATGTTTACTAGTTTTTGTAGCAACAACATACTCTGCCTCTATTTTTTAAATTTCAACAACATTATGTAGTTTCGATATCCAACTTATTGTTGTTCCACCTGTTATCACTCCAGGAAACTCTCCTAGGCTGTAAGTCGGAGATGCCTGGTAACTAACTCTTTTGAAGCAATTTTCTAAATAAAAGTGTGAATTTGGAACAAGTCGGAGGAATGGATCAATTTTCACTCAAATCATGCATAAACACATCAATATGGACAAGGCTTTCAACCACATATGTTCAGAGAGTTGAAAAATAAGTGATGGATGAAGAAATAACTATTATACCAGCAGAATCACATATAGACATATATGAAGGGTCGATTACAATAATCACAAAAATATTTGCAGAGTTAAACTTATGAATGCAGCGATAAGATGACAGTTATCTGGCATTAGACAAGCATAACAACATGAATATAATATTCAAGTGCAAATATAGAATAGACAGGAAGGTGAAATCTGAACAGGTTATGGCAAAAGAAGCTTGTATTACTTCATATGGAAATGAGAAGTTCTGAGTTACATAGTCTGAACAAGTCTCCAAGGTCGAACCCTTGGTTCCTCTTCTATTCTAATATTTAAAGCATTACAAAGTATTTCTTTGATCCTAAAAACATGGATCAAATAAACTAAAAATAGCAAGTTAAATTCTGTTGCAAAATAAGTGGGATGTTTCCTCAAAATGAGGTCAATCCCAGATCTCTCTCTCTGCTGATTGTTGGTGTAGTGTAGAACAACCT
>SNQJ01S0187942.1:0-10300 GCA_010110895.2 Picea sitchensis | reverse complement strand
TGGATCAACACTACTTACATTTCTGACTGGGATTTCTTCATCAACTTTTATGTCTATACAATCAACTAGTTTATGCAGTCTCTTATTGTAGCATCTGTACCCTTTACTATTTGTAGCATAACCCAAGAAGATACCTTCATCAACCCCGTCATCATAGTTTCCAATATTTTCATCATTATTCTTAATGTAACATTTACTCCCAAAGACTTTAAAATGCTTAATTGAAGCAGGTATTCCAAACCATAGTTCATAATGAGTCATGTCACTATGTGGTCTGAGATGTTCTTTGTTAAAGATATGAACAGTTGAATGAATTGCTTCAACCCAATATGTCTGAGGTATGTTCCTTTCATTCATCATTGATCTTGCCATTTGTTGTACTAATCTATTCTGCCTCTCAACAACTCCATTTTGTTGTGGAGTTCTTGGAATTGTGTACTCTCTTTTGATTCCATGTTTATCACAGAACTCTTTGAAGTTCCATGAGCTAAACTCTCCTCCTCTATCTGACCTTATTTCCTTCAATCTTTTTCCTGTTTGATTCTTAGTTAGAGCCTTAAACACTTTGAATTTTTCAAATGCTTCAGATTTTTCCTTCAAAAAGGAAACCCATGTTAGTCTAGAATAGTCATCAATAATCAACATAAAATAATTTTCTTTTCCTATACCTTCTTTCCTTGATGGTCCACATAAATCCATATGTACTAACTGGAGAGGTTTTTCTATTGAAGGAAAGTTTTTTCATTTGAACTGAATGCGAGTAAGTTTTCCTATTTGGCAAGGTTTACAAACAAAATCGTATGGCTTTGGTATCTTCAGAAGATCTTTTACTGCCCCATTGTTTCTGAGCTTGATTATATGATCAAAATTTAAGTGTCCAAGTCTCCTATGCCATATCCAACTTTCATCATACTTGCTTAAGTGACGTTCTTCTTTTTCTTCTTTTAACACATAGACATTGTTTTCTGTTCTTATCCCTTTTGCAACTAGCTATCCTGAATTCACCGATTTTATTCTACAGTCTTTAGAACTAAAAATGACTTCAAATCCTCGGTCACAGACTTGACTAACACTAAGAATATTATGTTTTGGACCTTCTACAAACAACACATCTTGAGCTTTCCCCTTGCCATTACTCAAACTTACCATTCCTTTACCTTTTATTTTTCTTGGTGCATCATTTCCTAAAGTTACATTCCCTGATTTGCTTTCACTTAGAGTTAGAAACTTACTTTTGTCTCCATTCATATGTTTGGAAAATCCACTGTCAATATACCAGGGATTATTTTGTCTTTGGGCTGATAACACTAGTCCACACTTGTCATCTTCTTTCTTCTTCCAAACCTTGACATTTTCAGCAGTGGGGATCAAATCTGGCTTGTAATTCTTTAAGCGAAAATCTGCAGCTTTATGTCCATAGTTATGATAGATGTAACATTATGGTTCACTAAATAGAAGATCATATCGATTGTTATGTTCATAATTATTATTATGCTTAACCTGCATCATTTTCCCAGCCATCGAATGATTTATAGTCTGAGGTTGTTTGTTGCTTGGTTGTTTCGATCTTTGTTGTGGAAGATGGTTATTCATTGAATATATTGATTGTTCATATCTAAATCTTAAAGAACAGTTTATAGCTTTGTGACCAAAATTAGAGTAGAAAAAACAATGACCATAGAAAAAACCTTTGTACCTTGAAAAAGTTTGTCTTCTTTGAGGAGGTCGATTTCTTTCATGTCGATAATCTCTCTGATCTACAAATTTGGTTCTGGTACTTTTTCTTTCATTCCTTCTTGGTGCCTGATTTTCTTTCTTTGTTTCTGCAGAGTGACTATTGTCAATGTTCGAGGACTTGAAAAAATTGATAGGTTCTATATTACTTGGATGATCACTACTTGATCCTTCTTCATACCCCAAGCTAGCATTCAACTTTGAGTTTCTTTGCTGATTTAGAATGGAGGTTAATCCTTCAGAGGCTTTAATACTTGGCAGATTTTGGTGATAAAATCCCTTAAACTTCTCCATTTCTCTCATTCCATGCTCCTTCATTGCTCTCATTCCATGGAGCATCCCATTCATTTATCAGGGTCTCTTTGGCATATATAATAAATAATATCTTTGTTGGGAACTGTAGGAAACTCACTGCCAGGAAAACTACTAGCAACCAATAATAAACAATTGTTGTTACAGAGAAACTTCCATAGGAGTTCACTCTTCATTCCTGACAACCCAACTCTTCAATATTCAACTCCATAATACTCCAAAAACACTCCATCCTACTATAAAATTCTCCCAACGTTTTTGGCCTAGCTCTAGTTCTCTTTTTCCTTGATATTGGCTTGTTGTTGATGAAAAAATAGAATGTGAAAACTACATATTCTCCGCCATACAAATTTCCTCTATTTTTCGAAGAAAGTTGACTTCTCACTCTGCCCATTTTTTATTATACTGCAGCCCCGTGCTTCCAATAACTATAGATGTGACTTCTACACCCACCCCATGACAGGTATTCAATGATTGGAATCTCATACACTCAATTGAAAAATAGAAGGTTGTCCCAATGATAATAAAATTCAGAAATTAAGGTTTGGCTTAATACCCACAATTAATTTCTTCCTTGGTCCCCTTTTAGACACTCCTAGACATTCCCCTCTCTTGTGGATAAATCAACCCCCACCTCTGTGTTGATTTTTATATAAGATGATATACAATCGATACGTTATTACAATGATGAGTGTTTCATATATATAGAACATATGGTGACCATCCATGAAAGGATTTATCCCTTGGATAGTACATAAGTACTCATTTATAATATATATTTATACTAAATTGACCCCCACAATAAACACAACTTTTCACTTTTTACTTTTCACATTAGGAAGACCCACCATAGTTACAAAATTCAACACTCCCGCTTAACTAGGAAGGTATTTATAATCATCTCCAAGTTGGTTGTCATATGATCACTCCATATTAACTTGGAAGGTATTTATAATCATCTGTAACATTAGTATCAACATTCCATATGATCAGGGAGAATGTCTTCTTGATGTTTTCCAAACATCAACACTCCCTCTCAACGAGAGAGATATTATTCATCATGCCATGCTTGTCTCTGAAGTATAAAAACTTATCCCTAGACTCTTGAAACATGAATGCCAATATTGGAAGATGTCTCTCTACCACCTGAACTGAGGGGAAAATCCCTTTGTGTCTCCCCCTCTGAGCCAATTGACTCTCTCTGAGACGAGGCTCACTATGGGTCCACATGTGATAGCATCTAACATCTTGAGTCTTTATTATTCCTTGTCAAATCACCATGACTAGGAAAAATACCACACCAAGGTCATTCACCATAGAAACACAATTGTGAGTGAATGTTATCCTAATGCTACTTGACATGTGGAAAGCAACTCAAGCACCTCGAGTCCATATTATTCCTTTTCATGATCAAGGAAGCACTACACCTGTGCCCATTTACCACAAGTACGCCTTGTTGGTTTTGGAGCCTGATTATCTTCCTGATTCATAGGTCTTTGTTTTCATTCGTGTTTATACCCCATGAAGATTGTACACCCCTCCACATGGGGGGTTCTAGGGGGGGCCTACCACCCCTACGGGGTCCAGGGGGTTCATCACCCTAGTTGGGGGGTCTGGGGTAGAATTTGTTTTCTTGTAAATGTATATTGTAATTTCATAGTAAATTTGGACCGTTCATTATAAGGTCACAAAAATGATGGTAGAAGTTATGTTAGGGTTTTTTTCCCTAGAAGGAAACCCTCTTTTATGAGGGAATTGTATTGCCACTATGTATCATTGTGAATATTGTATTATGAGAGAGGAGACTGTGGAGAAAGAAGAGGAAGTTACAACAGGTTTGTTGTAGGTCGTATCCCTTCATTTTCTGGATAATACAAAGGAAGGACCTGGAAATTTATCTAGTGGACGTAGCCCACACTGGGTGAACCATGTATATTTTTGTCTCTATTGTATTGTGTATATTCTGTGTTTTATTTGCACATTTGTTTTTATTTTATTTCTCTGAGATCCTATTTTTCTAACAACTGGTATTAGAGACAAAGGTAACTCACAGGAAAAGAGGTTTCCTGGTTTGAGTGGGAGAAATGGCGGAAGATGGAAAGTTTAGTGTCAAGAAATTTAATGGCCAAAACTACCAGTTATGGAAGATGCAGATGGAAGATTATTTATATTAGAAGGATATATTCCTACCATTGGGTGGAATAGAAAAAAATCTGACAGCCATGAAGGACGAAAAATGTGAAGTTCTCGACATAAAGGCACTAGGAGCGATACGACTGAGCTTCGCAACGTCGATGGCTTTCAATATTTCAAAAGAAAATACAATGAAGGAGATGATGGATGCATTGGCTAAATTGTATGAAAAACCCTCGGCATCCAATAAGGTATTTCTAATGAAAATATTATTTAATATGAAGATGTAAGAAGGTGGGCATGTTTCATATTATTTAAATGAATTTAATACAGTTACTAATCAACTAATTTCTATAAACGTTGACTTTGATGATGATGTTAGGGATCTTATAATATTTTTCTCATTTCCATAAAGTTGGAACAACTCGGTCATGGTTGTAAGTAACTTTGTATCTGGTTCAAAAACTTAAAAATTTGATGATGTTGTTGGCGTTATCCTTAGAGAGTAAATGTGACGGAAAAGAACATGTGAGACATCAGGTAATACGTTAAACATGGAGAACATGGGAAGACAAAAGTATAGAGGAAAGGGATCAGGGAATTGCATGAATTCTAGGAAGGGAAGAATCAAATCTAGACTGGGAAAGATAGAGTGTTGGAATTGTGGGAAGGAAGGACATCTAAAAAAATACTATTGAGCTCCAAAGAAACAAAGAGATGGACAACATGAGAAAAATTAGGAAGAAAATGTAACAGGTGATGTGTTACAAGATGCTTTGATTATTTTGTTAGATAATATTTCTGAGTCTTGGGTAGTAGATTCAGGGGATTCATTTCATGCCACACCCCATAGGAAACATTTTCTAGATTATGTTCAAGGTGATTTTGGATAGATTCATTTGGGTGATGATGCACGATGCAAAATTGTTGGAATGGGAAAGGTAAAAATAAGGAAAAGGAATGGAAACCAATGGTTTTTGAAAGAGGTAAGACATGTTCCAGATCTAAGGAAAAATCTAATTTCAACAGGGAAGTTGGCAAGTGAAGGTTGTATATCCATATTTATAGATAAGGTGTGGAAGGTCACCAAAAGATCATCGATGATAGAAAAATGAGAGAAGGTAAGTAAATTGTATTTATGTATTGGTAATATTGTTTCTTCTATCTTTTTAGCTTCTACAGGAGTGGATACAACACTGTGGTATCATAGGCTTGGACACATGAGTGAGAAGAGGATGTAGATACTTCATAAAATGTTTTTTTTTCCAGATCTTAAACAAATTGATTTGGATTTCTGTGAGCATTGTATTTATGGAAAAAATAAGAGATTCATATTTCTTAGAGTCCGAAAATAAAAGAAGAGTGAAAGGTTAGATCTTCTGGATACATATGTATGGGGACCAACTTAGGTATCATCTCTTGCTGGATCTTGTTATAATGTTACTTTTATAGATGATGCAACTAGAAAAACTTGGGTTTATTGCATTCGACAAAAATGTGATGTTTTTGATACTTTTAAGAAATGGAAATATTTGGTTGAGAATGAGACATGAAAAAGGTTGAAGTGTCTCAGATCAATCAATCGAGGTGAATATTGAAACAAGGAGTTTGATGATTACTGTTCATACCATGGGATTCGTAGAGAGAAGGCAGTTCCTGGAACACCACTAGAAAATGGTGTGTCGGAAAGGATGAACAGGAAAATCATGGAGCGTGCAAGGAGTATGAGATTGCATGCAGGGTTTCCCTTACAGTTTTGGGTAGATGTTGTAGATATTGTTGTTTACTTGATAAACAAAGGACCTTCAAGTTCTTTGGATGGTGGCATTCCATAGGAGGCATGGATAGGTAAAAAGTTAAACTATTCATTTTTGAAGACTTTCGGTTGTGAAGCATATGTCCATATTGATAAAGAAAATAGAACAAATCTTGAGGAAAAATCCAAGAAGTGTACCTTTATTGGATACAATGTTAATGATTTTGGTTATCTCTTATGGGATTATGAAAATCACAAAATCATTAGGAGTAGAGATGTCATATTCAATGAGAAGGTTATGTACAAATATTAGTTGTAGGGAAAGAAACAGGAAGAAGAAAAACTAGAATACACAGTGCTTGATGAGATCACTGAAAAGAAATTCCAAAGGTATCTAAAAATAAAAATGTACAATAAAAGGAGCAACAGGTACCCCAAACTCCTGCAAGTGTTGTTATAAGATCTACCAGGTTAAGTAGACCCCCTGAACGATACTCTCCTTCATTATATTATTTATTGTTGATTAATTTTGGTGAACCAGAATGTTATGAAAAGGAAATGCAGGTAGAAACTCAAAATAAGTGGGATCAAGGCATGAAAGAGGAAATGGATTCCTTGGTAAATAACTAGACTTGGGATTTGGTTCAGTTTCTTGCTGGAAAAAGAACATTGCAGAATAAATGGGTTTATAGGTTGAAGGAGTAAGATGGAGGAAAAAAGAGACACAAGGCTAGACTTGTTGTAAAGGGGTTTGCACAAAATAAAGGTATATATTTTGATGAAATATTTTCTCCTGTTGTTAATATGACTTCAAATAGGACTATTTTAAGTTATATGTAAAACCAACTTTTCTCCATGGGGATTTGGAGAAAGAGATTTATATGCAACAACAACAGGGGTATGAGGTCAAAGGGAAGGGAAGTTTGGTATGCATGTTTAAGGAGAGATAGTATGGCCTAAAGAAAGATCCAAGGCAGTGGTATTTGAAGTTTGACAGGTTTATGACAGAACAAGGTTATAATAGATGTCATTCTAATCACTATGTTTATTTTAAAAGGCTAGAAAATGGAAGGTATATTACCTTGTTATTTTATATAGATGGCATGCTTGTTCCAGGGTCTAATATGAAGGATATAAATGTTCTCAAGAAGAAATTATCTAATTCATTTGCGATGAAGGATTTGGGTGTTGTAAATAAAATCCTTGGTATGAGAATAACAATAGACAAGAAAAATCTCAAATTGACATTGTCTTAGGGTGAGTGCATAGAGAAGGAGTTGGAGAGGTTTAGAATGCAAAATGTAAAACCAATTAGTACATATTTGGCCAACCATTTCAAATTAACTAAAGAAATGTGTCCCAAGAAATAGGAGGAGACAAAATACATGTCCAAGGTCCCTTATTCATCAACAGATGTTAGGTTGATGTATGCGATGGTTTGCACAAGACCAGAAATTGCACATGCATTGGGAGTTGTGAGTAGGTACATGAAAAATCTAGGTAAAGAACATTGGTAGGCAGTAAATTGGATTCTTAGGTATTTGAAAGGTACTTCTACTCATGCATTATGTTTTGGAGGTTAAGACATTGTTCTATAGCGATATATTGATTCAGATATGGAAGGTGATAAAGATAGAAGGAGGAGAACCACAAGGTATGTTTTTACTATAGGTGGTGTTAACTCCTCAAATAAATCAGTGGATTTCTTTTGATTTTAGTTGATAGGTTAAGTTCTAAATTTGATTTCAAAATTTCTATGGATAGATTAGAGAATCTGTTATTCCAAAATAAGTTAAAAAACAATGTTGATTTTGGTTCGGTCAAGAAATTGGAAAAATATCAGGTTTCGGTGGTTTTGGCGAGCCTCCAGCGTGCTCATTAACCACTGAAAGTGTTCAGTTCCGGCAGGAAAGGGGTCGAGGCAAACAACAAGCAACCGCCGAAAATGTTTGAACGGGCAAAAAGAAATCTCGTGCTTTCGCATGAGCCAGATGTCAAAAATAGTTGCAATGATGAGGAATACAACCGCCGAAAGCTCGCGTTGTGGGAGATGATGCTCATTCGTGGGGTTCAACCGAAAGGTTCGAAGAACCTGCATATTATCCATTGCAATAATCATTTTCAAATCCACGCAGAGTGGTGATCGCCAGATATGATTGCACGAAGCTTCCCTCCTTTCTAGTGGCAGATACATCAATCATTATTAACAGGTCATTCATTCATTTTAAAACTCAAAGTGTTATAATGAAGCCCGAGGATCGCTGAAAGCTAACTACCAGCACGCGATTTTATCAGCAAATCATGGTTTTCAAAATCTTTATCCCGCTTTCTTGGGCGATTGGCGTGGTGTCTCCGAGTTCAACCAACATCTCGAGTCAAGGAAATCTGATCGGGTTATCGGGTAAGTCTGTAAGCTATTTCCTGTCAAAGTTTCATAAATACAATTACCCCCGAAAAGTTGAAGTTTCGGATTTCCATGTCAGACTGTCATTCAAATGTGGGTCGGTATTCTAGTGCATTTATCAATCCTATGCTTTGTCAAATGATTTCACAGTTTGTTCATAAGTGATATCGACTATATCCCTAGTTCCTAGAACCGTTGTTTCCCAAACACCTTGTTGCCTACAGTTTCAGATACAGTTTGCATTCAGTCATGTCAAAAGTCAGTCCTGCATTAAGATCCGAAGTGGATGGCATGTGGTATTTTGAAGAACATCTAGAGGTTGTAGAGTGTTTTAAACAGGTCGGAGTTTTCACATATTGTAAAAAATTGACAACTTTTCATCAACAAGTTGCTGAAGCATTTGCCCTCTCATACGATGGAAGGGTTGCTAGGATAGGCAAGGAGGAGTTCATTATAGATGAAGCATCTATTTCTGAATACACAGGGTTGTCCAGAACAGGGAATTGTTGGTTTAAAACTTCTTCACCCTCAAATGTTGAATTCATATTATATTTGTTGCCAGTGCATAAAATGTTGACTTGGAAGAAGGATATTCCTATGTCATATCTTGAAACGAAGTGGCAGACCCTTCTGAAGGCGATTCTGGTATACATCACCTGTGAAGGGCTCTATAACAGAGTGATGTACTACCATTTTAAATTGTTGAACCACTTCACAGGAAGAGAACACTTAAACATATCTTATTTCTTTCATAAGACCCTGATTAAGATGGAAAAACAGGTAAAGGCTCAGCCCACTAAAGTTACAAGAAGAATATCTCATCATGGGTTGATTACCCTCCTTGTCAAAGAACCTCTTCAGAGGAAGCAAATAGAATGGAGTTTCTTCTTGTTCTGGAATGAGTTTGAGACAGAAATACCTCCAGAGATAAAAGCAAAGAAGTCTAGAAGCAAAAATGATCCTACTCCCAAGAGTAGTCGCAGGAGGAGGAAAGGGATTTCAATGCCCAGGGATTCTATAAAAACGTCATCCAGCAAATAGGGAGGAATCAAGAAGAAATTAAAGTTTGAGGACAGAAACCATGTCACGGGAAAAAACCCTCTCAACTTACCTTATAGTGACTCTACTTCAGAGCAGGGGGTGGCAAAAACACAGGACAAATTGCAGATCAAACAGGATACAAAACTGAAGATAAATATACCTACATCAAAGCCTTCAGAAACACACATGCAATCAGAAGCAGGAACTTCTTCAAGCAGGCCTAAGAAAGGTAAGACTAAGAAAATTAACATGCTGCTAAGAGAGATCTATGAGATGGAGGTCCTGGAGAGGGTAATTAAAAAATCAAACACAGACCTCACAGAGAGAAATGCTGAGCTATTCAAAGAGAATCAAACTCTCAAAGAAAAACATAATGAAATCAAAGGTAGAAACAGAGAGTTAATTAGAGAGAATATGAAATTATACAGGCAACTCAGGATTCTGAGGCTCAAGCTAAAGGAGTATGAAGTATCTGAAGAAAAACAAACTGGTTTGTATACGTTGGCTAATTTAGCCACAACTATCATAGATGTAACCGAATCCCCTACACAGTCAACAATGGTTCGTAGGTCTGCACAAATCAAAACTACAACAGCTAACAAAGTTTGAGTGTTAAAAAGGGATTCATGACAAACAATTTTGCAATTTTGAAACTCTTCAAAGAATTGACTTTCGGTGGTTTAGGTGAGCCCACAGTGCGCTCATTAACCACTGAAAAGAGGCGCTTTCAGTGGATAAGTCACCCAGAAATATTCCCAGATAACCACCGAAAGCCTGTGTGTCCAGAATTGAACGAGTTTTTACACAGGTCAGGGATTTTTGATATGAAATGATTCGAGATCTTTTCCAATGCATGTCACATGAATTATCAAGTCCAGCACAACAGTTATTTTTGGCATATTATGGGGAAAGAAGATATT
>SNQJ01S0187941.1:780-18405 GCA_010110895.2 Picea sitchensis | reverse complement strand
CTAAAACTCCAATTTTCACTCCTTGAATCCTCCCCAAAAAGAGGTTATAGAAAGAATGGTAGACTTTATTCAATTCTGGTCTATTCAGGAGAGTGAACTTGCATAGAATGCCCCATGCTCAATAATTAACATCCAATTCTAAAACTCTCACACAAGAAACTACAGTCCGTACTATTTCCAATGAAATTTGTCCCACTTCATTTGGATTCTCTATGAAGAAGTTATGACTGTTTTACCTGGAACACTTGTTTATTGACTAGCTTCAGGACTTGTCACAAACCCTATCTTCCACATAGTGTATCTCCATAATTATAGTGAATCAAGAGCTGAAATTTTTACCAGAGATACCTTTATATGTCTTCTCAATTCCATAGCGATTTCACCATCTGAATCGTTCTATAAAAAATGGTAAGATAATAACATACCTTAGAACACATCACCAAAAGACTTCATCCTCCCTTGAAATCCGACCTTCTTTACTTCTTATTTCCTTTGAAATTCGTCTTGTATCAAAATGAATGTCTAATGATGTTTATTTATACCATTTATGTCACTTCATTTTAACATTAGGTCTAACTTGACACTTTCTTATTTTGTAATTCTTTTCTTTAATTATCTTCAGGGCCTACATGTACTTCCTTCTTCAATTCACTTTGTCATCTCCAAAAATTCATTTCTCCTAAAAAATGAGGATCCAAATACCACCGGAAACAACATAATGTATGCTATCCATTCATGGGTTTTGTATATACATCAATGCATTTTCCTTCATGTCCAAATACCTTTGCTCGATCTTGCGGTCCAAAATACATGACTGGGGTTGACATCAATGACAACAACCAATCTTCAACAAGAGGTTTTAGCTACGCTGTGAACTAAGATGAACATTAACGAACTATAATAACTAATTTCTTTGTTAAGGTGTTACAATCCTTAGATGTTGTGTCCCATCAGGTTCTGGAACATTTAGGTCTTACAGCCACCCTCCCTCTACCTCGGGTGAGACTTCAATAGCAGGGGTGTTGCCAAAGGGACAATAGTTAGGGTTTTGTTAGCATGTTGTTTTAGTGTTGAATCTTGGGTCTACCCCTATTCCAAAAACAAATGGTTCATTTGCCGAGACTTGAAATTGTGATTACTGGCAACTGAGAAAGAAGAAGCTATGTGCAGAGATGGGCCACAGGCTAGTAGAGATCTCAGGTCACGAAGATGTTTCCCTAGTGCATAACATCCTACTTAACTTGTGAAGCTCTTTTCCAAGAATAAGGGTCAGATCTGAGAAGAAAGAGGTAAAGATCTGAGGCTTTGTGCTCTAATAAGGTAAAAGTGAGAATTTTTATTAAAGAGGTAAGATCATGAAGCTTTGCACTTTGTTAAAAGTAAGATAGGTGGAGATTTTTTCTTGATTATGGATGTAGGTATGTTTGATCCAATTTTGTCCTAGCTTGAAAGTAGGGCATAACTAGAAAGAAAGAAGGTTTGATATGGTAGATATGATAAGAATAATGAAGATATTTATGCCCTATGCATAGAAAGAATGTTGGACTAACCAATGGATGCAGGGATCCTAGAAATATTTTTCTTGGGTTAGCTACTATGATCACAGTGCATTAATTACGGGGAAAAATTATGGATCATTTAAAATGAAATGAGGATTAACCCCTTTATTCTGATTAGGAAGGCAGTGACATCTAGCTAATGAATGCCTTGGTAGAAGATCTAGTTGTCTTTGTTGTAAAGATATGGACCATGAAGTTTGAATTTCCTAGAATGATTGCTAAGATTGAAAGAATGAATATATGAGACAAGAAGACCATGAGGAAGGGCAAGAGACTACAAGACCATGGAAGAACCCGAAAGAGATGAGAGACTACATTTGATGCAAATAAAAACCACAGAATGATCATAGAAATGTCAACTTGTCAGAAATCTTCAAAGATAAAGAGTGAATAAAAGAAAGAATAGGAGACTTCAACTTAGACTGTGTCTTGGATGAAGAAGCACAGGTGAATATTATGGCGAAAGAGCTTGGGAAATTTTAGGAAAGCCTACCCTTGGATTCCTTCTTTGGGAGGAATATGATTATTTAAAGGAAATAAAACTATGTGGAAAACCTGAATATCTATGAGTGCTCATGGAACTTCAGCAGAGGAAAATTTGAGGTTGTTAAATTTATTGAGAACAATGCCCCCATTTTCTATATTGCTAGGAAAACCTTAAGTTGAGACCGAGGCAGGAAAGAAAAGAAAGAAGAAGTCTTAGAAGAAGCAGAGTTGAAAGATTTCATGACTGGGAGGATCCACACACTTGATTGAAGAACAAGAGGACAAATCAAAGCCATTTTAGATCCAGGAAACTTGGATGTCCGAAGTTGGGAAGAACCTGAGAAGACTCACGGAGATTGAAGCACCCTAGAAAGAATCTCAACAACTTGATTGTATACCGAGGAGACAATAATAGAATGGAAAGAGAATACAGAGAGATAAATATCACTGGAAAGAGGCTAGAAAACTAAGTAAGAAGAGATTAAATATCGAAAAGTTACTGAAGGATCCAGAGGGAACCATTAGAAGGAGAATTGCAAAGAAATTTGGAACCGTCGAATGTCGAACAATGTCACATGGCACTTCTCCATGGTGAAACAATATGACCGTTGGAGGCGCCCCAGTCGTTAGAATGACGCTCCAAAAATGTTAGAAAATGCATTTATGGGAGGATTGACCGCTTTTGGACGTTGAGACGTGCCATAACGGATATATTTGCATTGATGGAAGCATTTCTTGGTTGTTGGAAGATCTGTTACGATAACCCACTTATTTAACTCATCAGTCGTTGCGTTGGGACCACTTTTTCCAACCATGATTATATGAGCCTGTAGATCAGTTTATTTTGCACAGTGATCATCCCACTATAAACCACCATCCATCCGTTGCATTGAGTAGTTACTCTTCAACCTCGAGATATTCAACCACGAGCATATGTCCAAAGAACTTAGCACAATCGAAGATTCTTTGAAGGAGGTACTCATCGACCTCTATGTTGAAAAGTGATGTATGTATATTCAGGTGTACAAGCTTCATTGACAAGAGGAGTGAAAGCCTCTACATCGACCGCTCGCGGATCCAGGCCATCTTGAGTCATCATAGAAAAGAGAACCAAGCACATAGATGACCTAGCCAATTCAAAGCTAATCCCGACCATCTTCTGACTATCCCACCTCGTGATGCGATGAGTGAAGTGATAGTGTCTTGAGATTTTGGAGACACCATAATTCGCATTACCTCCTGAAAGGGATATGTGCAATTCAAGCGTGCTTGAGGAAAAGAATCATAACATTGAAGTTGATGATTTCAACTTAGGATACTGCAAGAACCATAGTATACTCACCCTATATAAATACTTGACCAAAACAAAGGGGAATAACTCGAAAATAATTCCCCAAGTGTGGATCTATAACCTTGCGCAATCCACCCTATTGAATGTAATGAAAATCCCACACTGGAAGGCACGGAAAGGATTAGCATGTGAGATCCTACTTTCATATTTACCATGACAACTACCCATGGCTAGATCTCTATATCGCGATCGATCAGAGCTGACCGATCCATGGGATCACAGTTGAGAGTATGGGACGAACCCACATGGGACTTCTATCGGGAAAAAGCCGAGGTTGTGCCTTAGAATGAAGATCAAAGGATACCTAGCTGATGTTGAGAAGGGGACATGAGGCTACAAGGTATCTTCCATCCAGAATGGCGTAGTGTGCATTTATTTCTAGTTGATTGATGGTAATCTAGTAAATAAGAACATACCTACACATGTCACATGATTCATTGTTGACCTCTTTGGGAAATGTGTGGAAGTCCTACAGGTGAACTAGGTGAATTATCTATTTAATCAGTTGGAATTAGACTACCGCGAAGCACAAGATCATGGATATGAATTCCACTGTTGGCTCACGTCCTCATCGTGTTTATTGCTTGGGATATGCGAGAAGGTGCGACCTTCAGAACATTGAGCGTTAGCTATGAATTTCACCACCTTTCCCGAATTTTCGGCGATATGGGAAAATAGTGCTTGATCAAACCACGATCTTTCATACATATTACCACGGTTGAAGAGGATATCAAAGTGAACCCTCGCCTTGATGCCAAACACCCTACCTTGGTTTTGACCCCTCGCGAAGTTCTCACTTAAATGGAAGCATATCTATATCCATACGAGCAAATGAGCCTGAGGTAGTTCGCGGTCATACTACAAGTTCAAAGGAGGGACCTTGAGGAGATAACTAACAATTGGTCATCATACCTCCTTATCCATGCTGACCCCACAAAAATGTCCGATCCCAAACTAATTGGAAGCCCGATGGTCACAAAGAAACGGGACACACCGGAATAGAAGGAAGAAGAGCGAAGAAGTCCAAGACTTAAGCGGTTGTTAAAGAAAAGCTGCCCCGATTATCTTTGGGCGAGGGGTGATAAAGTAGAAAGAGATAAATGACAAAATATAGAGAAGAAGAAAGTAGTGACAGCATGAGAGATGGGAGCTAATCCCTTTAAGAAGGAAGGTTTCTCCCGAAACCCTGCTAGAAAGAAATCGAGCCACCTTGACTAAGATCACGGACTTTGCTCACTATCATTGACTTTGACTTCATCATATAGCTGTAAATGATGCCTCACCGAAATCTTGGAGGAAACAAGAAGCCAAGCAGAGGGATGTATGACTGTCGAGGGTCAGACTTCGAGGGTACAACAAGTCCCTTGATCCGGTTAAGTAGTGTCCCCTTTAACGCCCATAATGGGAAGAACCGAGTTGGGTGACAAGCCAACAACTCTATACTAGGCGATCGTCGAAGCTTCGCCGTTGTACCTGAGGAAAATAGAACAAACCAACCAGGCCTTGAATCAAGTGAAAAGAATTATTCATAGAACAATGCCGAGTTGTGAAACAGGAGAAGGTTTATCTCCAAGCGAAGTTTGAATAGGAGAAAGAAAATATTCAACAAGAAAAGAAGCAGGTTGCTTTACTTGAGCAACTTGAAGTGAAGGAAGCAGTCAATAGAGCACTCCGTTCTGTGACAGGCTTAGATCTCAAGGCAGAAGAGTGATTTGTGCATCAAGTAGAGCATCTTGCATTAAGAAGCTATTCAACAACTACAACAAAGAATAATAGAATTAGATCTCCTCACAGTGCCCAACAACCCACAGCATGTGAGGGATCAAAATGCACAACTACTCAGCGGAAACACGGTTGAGAATAAAGGCCCTGCCATGGAATGTAAACAACTAAGTGATCGCAGTGCTTAGAATTATGAGTGACTCACTGAGTATCCTGAACTGAAGGCACTAGATTTGTAGCTCCAAGTGGCGAAGTATCAAGCCGAAACTTTACAGGCGCAGTTGAAGCCCCTTTTAGCTATTGAAAGGATGAAGTGTGCCCAAAAGGCAGCACTTCCAACAACATGTCCACACCATTCAACATAGTCATGGACGTGACTCGGTGGCTCCAACCTATATAGGATGAGGTTTTCCAACTTTTTGCACAGATCGAAGGTCGAGGAGCCGAGCTAGAACAGAAATTCGTCACTACAGTGAATAGCGCCTAGAGGGACACATCGATGAGAGAAAGCGATATCCAAGATTTTTGGTGTGAGGAGGTGCATTAGCACAACAACAAGTTGAAGTAGCTGAATGACTCAAGGATTTTAAAACTGACTACCAGTCAATTGACTCGACGAGTCACAAGTGAGTGTTAAGAGGCATTGTGCCAAACTAAGTTTTGAGGATCCTTGGTCATGTTTGACCTATTTTGGAACTTCGACAGGATGTCTAAGGTGGAGCACAAGACGAAGTAGATATCATTGTATATTGGCCTCTTTTAGGGCCCTTTTTTTTGGATTTGGTATTATGTAACGGATATGGGAATGTCGGACCATTGGTTTACCCACGTTTGACTGGGTGTAACATATAAATAGAAGTCTAGGTGATGTAAGAAGTAGCAAATAGTGACTAGTAGTGACTAGTCTATTGCAAGTATGCTAAGTGTTGAGTGCTAATTTCTTTGTGCATCTTGTGTGAGACTTATAGAGCTAAGTGCAAGTGATAGTAGAAGGAGGCTGTGGAAGGCTTTGTCTTTATAAATCAGGAAAGGAGGGATCTAGCCCGGAGTCTGTGAATCTCTGTCCTCTGAGAAGTTGATATTGAGAGCTGTGCATGTAAGAAGATTGAAAAGCTAATAAATAAGACAAGAGTTGGTGGGCCGTGGCCGGGGGAGAGTGAACCATGTATATCTTATGCTGTGTGAATGATTTGTACTTTTGGTTGTTCATTTTTTATGTGATTTAATGCTTAGTGCGATGTTATATAATAGATGAATTTGATATGATAGTTGAGTCTTGGATAATTTGAATGAATGCTAGATCAGATCTTTGTTGGTATACTTAGTGCTTGAATCTATTGGATATGTATACATACTGTGTTGATTTATTGTTAGGGTTTAGTTGTGCTCTGAACTAAGCTGAATATTAGCGAAATGTAATAACTAAGTGCTATGTTAAAGTCTTACAATCAAAGATCTATGTCTAGCTAAGGTTCACCGGTCTTGAAGTCCTGCAACCACCCCCTCTCTTACCTCGGTGAGTGCAAGATACCAGATATATAAAATATCGCAGAACATAAATGAAATGCTAGAAATGGCCGAATATGAGTAAAATATCCGGTATAAACTTCACAATACACAGAAATGATATCTGAAATAACAACAAAATAACACTTTGAATGGAATGTAGTGTTCCATAGGGCCTCTTGAGGGGCAATTACTCTAGTCTAGCATTCTGATACAACAATCTCCAAGCTAGGGTTTTCGTACCCTCGACTCTTATTTATACTAAATATGTCTATTGAAGGCATCTAGAGGAAGATCCTTCTAGAAATGGAAACCCATTAGGTCTTCTTACATCCATGTATTCTATTTTATTGAAAGGTCTTATTAATATTGATCTTTATTACATTGAATACATTGATATATACCTATGTGGGGTTAGGACCTTAACATGTCCATATAAAACATCCTTGTCCCTCAGGCTTGAGATGTGAAGCTAGCTAGCGAATTGGTTTCCCAAGTGGAATTTGTTGGAGTCATATCTTTCAACTATACTAGCACTTTATGATGGTTCTCAGCATGAGCGCTCCCTCTGGTCAAAGCGCCGAGTTGTAGCCAAATGGATCCCTTCTTCATCTAACTTTCATGAAGGTTGGTTTGAATTGGCACTGAGTTCCAATCCACCTTCTTCAAACAAGAACATGAAAAAGCTGGATGTAACTTATTTGTGAGTGAAACTAGCGATATCGACTTATCCCTGCGCTTGAAGCGTGTAAGAATAGCATTTGGGTGCTAGCTTCTAACACTAGAGCCTTGAGGAAGTTTGCTTATATGGTTTCTGCGATCGCAGAAACACACGATCCCCTTCTACAAATTGACATTCTAAGCGACCTTGATAAACTACACTTCATTCTATTACGGGCCATGACCAAGTTCTCTTAAAGTGCAAGGATATCATCTCGGTTGTAAGTGTTTAGTCAACCACGGACCTTAGTGCAGTAAGTATGAGGAAAGAGCCCGGTGGCTTGTCCATACTACTTCAAAGAGTCATACAAGTGGTTGCATGGTAAGAAGTGTTAATACCACCATCTAGTGGTAACCGTTGAGCCCACTGGTGTTATTTTTTTTAGAGGCAAAGCACCTCGGATATATTTCCAAACACTTGTTGTGACTTCCATTTGACCATCTGCAGGGGATGATAAAGGCTGAAATTTTGAGATGCAATTGTGTGCCTTAGCCAGCTTAAACAATTCTTGCCAAAATTGCTTGTGAAAGTTGGGTCTCGATCGAGAAACAATAGAGTTCTCATACCATGAAGCTTGGGCGATCCATGAATTTGGGCCACCGTGGATGCAATAAATGGGTGGTGAAGAGCACAAAAATGTATGCCAGGAAAGACAATCCACCACCACCATTATATCTATGGATTTACTCCAGGTTGCGTTAAGCTCGTAATAAATTCCATAGAGATATCCTTCAAATACTTGGTCGGAAGCGTTTGGAGAGGTGCACAAGAATTTATTTGTTTCTCCCTTGTTGCGTTAGCAGACCTCATTCGATACAAACTACGTATGTCATTTCATACCCTCGAGGAAAAAAGAGCGTTTAACTTCGGTCATATGTTTTGGTGAACCACAGGTGCCCAGCTGTGGGTGTAGCATGAAGCTCATAGAGTACACCATGGATTTGAGCTTGGATTGTTTACTTAAATACAAGATACTGGCCGCCGAAGCTCATCCCACGAAGCGGGGGTACCCAGAACTGTGCCTTGTTAAGTTCTTGGATCGATGAGGGGCTTTGGTCTGCGACCATTCACAGTGCAAGCTACTTACGATGATCCAGTCCTGATGAAGGAAAGAGAAAAATGGATCCTTTGTCTTCATATTTCACGAATGATTCATCATACTGACATTGTCTTTTCCCTTCTTGTAGATGATCTCATAAATCATATCAAAGGAAACTTAGTGACCCATTTTGTTGTTGCTCTGGGAGGAAATCACGTTGTTCCAGTGCCAGGGCTTTGATGAATTACGTCTTAATTTGGAATTGTTGCCCTAAGAGATAAGGACGACATAATTCGACTGCATGCAGAATGGCCGACATTTCTTTTTTCATAAATGGGTTTTCCAATGATTCTTTTTAGACAATTGTTTGCCTAGTGAAAGCCAAAGGGTCGACCCTCTCTGCATAAGGATAGTGTCGATTCCTTTCCACAGTAGCATTCCAACACAAATGTCTTTGTGAAATTAGGAAGGAGCCCAGGAGTGGTGCACATGGGCGTCTTCAAAGTTTGAAAGCTTGAGAAGCTGGCGGGGTCCAAGTGAAGAGTTCTTTTAGGAGGTGTGAGGAAGTATTTTGAAATCTTTCCATAGTTCTTGACAAACTTGCGATAATACAGCCAGGGCCCAAAATCCATGCAATCTTTTGAGAGTGCTTGAGGTTGTGGCCAATCTTGCATAACTTTAATCTTTTTACGATCCACCCTGAAACTGACCTTGCCAACAAGATGACTCAAGTATTCTACTTTGGATGCAGCAAAAGCACATTTGGATTGTTTTAGGAAAAGGTGGTTTTGAGAGAGTAGGCTGAGAACTTGATCACATGAGTCCCGGATAGTGCATCCATGTCTTGCTATATATGAGGATATAATCAAAGAAAACTAAGACAAAATGGCCGAGAAAAGGACGAAAGACATGGTTCATGTGAGACTCCCGAAGATGGAGAGTTACACACAAAAGGGCATGACCAAAGCTCATAGTGGCCCTCATGAACGAAAGGCCATCTTGAATGGAACTCTTTCGTATGTATCTGGTGGTATCCAGAGCAAAGATCAAGTTTGGTGAAGAATTGGGCACCATGAGTTCATCGAGGAGGTCATCGATGTGAGGAATGGAAATTTGTCTTTGATGGTGAGTTATTGAGAACGCAGGAAGTGGGGACATTCTAAAGAACCTTCTTTCTTTAGTACCATGACTCTTGGAGGTAAGGGCTCATTATAGGACGGATGACTCCGACGGTGGGGAGTTCTGAATACATTTTTCAATTTCATTCTTTGTGCAAAGCGGTGGCGATATATGGGCCGTATTTTGGGGGGAAGGCTTCCCGGGACAGGGGGAATGGAATGATCATGAACCTTACTTGAGGAAGGAGGGAGTCCTTGGGAGTGGAAAATACTATTTGATGTTTAGAAGGAGGGCTTGGAGGTCTTGGGAGCATGGTGGGATCTACAGTGGCTTGTATGGCGTGGAGTTGGGCTACTGACACTAGAATGACCTTTTGAGCAATTTTACAATGCGATGAGCTGATGATTTAGGGAGGGAACCTTGTTGATTCCTTGAAATTTATGTTTGTAGCCTCCTTGGTCAAATTGCATGGTTAAGTTCACGAAAGTCCATGAGAATGGGACCCGAGGTTACGGCCATTCATTTACCAACATAATGTCATAACCTCCCATGTCAATAGCAAAACATATGGGGTTGAGATGGTAGTCACCTGTTGGAGGCGCACATTTCTAGCGCCCTCACATTTCATGACCACCATTGTGATCATGTTTAAGTGTTGACATGGATATAGCAATGGGTTTCTTAGGCGATGCGGCGATGAATAAAGTGTGCGTCTCCAAATAGGTGTCTGCCACTATCAACCAAGATGATGACCTTTAGGTGCTTGATGTAGACGATTAGCTTGAGAGTTTGGGGGCAGAGAAGCTGGTGAGAGAATTGAGTGAAATGATGGGTTCCTCTTTGGGAGGGTCGGAGGGAGGTTTATGTCAATTTATGGTGGCTGGGACAATGGGGGTTTCAACATCCTCTTCTGAATATCTTGAGAGATGGCCATAAAGAGATTTTTGTTCCTTACATTTGTGCTTTGGAAAGTATTTTCATTACAATTATAAGGAAGGCCTTTGAGTTGGCGTTCAACCATTTCATGTCGAATTTTTGGATTTTTAATGGGTGAGGGTAGTGGGGTTTCTTGGTTTAGGGCGAGGGATAAAAGGAGAGGAAACTACGGTTTGAGAGGAAACAATTTGTTGTGCTTCTTCAACTTTTTTAGTAGCCTCCACCCAGAAGTCCATGGGTGAGCCATGAGGACATGGGCGAATCTCCTCCTTGAGGCCAACGATAAAACACTCTCGAGAAAGCATCAGTCATGCCCTACATTCCTAAAAGCGAACTCAAATGCTGACTATAGAATCTTCGGCGTGCTGATTACTTCAATTTTCAAGCGACCAAATGGTTGATTAATGGAGTCAAGCGTTCATAAAGCTGACAACAAATTGGGTCAAAAGCGATATACCCATGGCCGGAAGTTTTCTCATTTCCACCATTTACTTGTTCTTGATGAGATGGAGAACACCATGCTGAGTTTAGCCAAGTCATACATGTGTTGTGAAATGTTCATTTGTGTGATAACCAGTGGGGTCAGAGCCATCAAATTTAGTTACATCCACCGTGGAAGTATGTCCCTTTGAAATTGGCGAGTTGAAAGGAATGGGAAAGTTTCACCTTAGTTTTATGTGCCTGGGAAAAGAGAGTCATCGTGAGGAGCTTGAGTTTGGTGCAAGTCTTTTAGTGATTCCATTTGGGTGGTGGGTTCATGTTTTGACTTTAGCCATTAGAGATGCCTGACTACATTCTGAGGATGTGCATTCATGGAGAGCATCCGCAGGAGGCAATAGTAGCGAGTTGTTTCACTTACTTGTTGGGTCTCAAGTAAGCAGGGTGTTGAAGCGAGACTCTAGTTCTTGGATTCTGGTATGGGCCATGATGGGTGGCTGAAAGGGGGAAGCGGCAGTCAAAATTTTACTTGAGAAAAAATGAGATGGATAGAAAGTGATAAAGGGAGAAAGAAGATGAATCTAATGGAATAGGTCTCAAATAATGAGGAAAAATTTCCAGACCTTTTCATTTTGCGAAGGGTTATGCTTTGATGCAGAAAGAATGCTACAGTCTTGAAATCCCCAAATTGAACCGAGGAGAGTATTTACTTAGCAACTTCGAACACAGATGCACGAGTGATAGATCTCGCCGGTTTAATTGTTTATGTTGTTGTTTATGTTCCCCAAGGGTTAGGTATTCAAGGTTCTACAAACAAAGGTTTACCCTGTGCTTGTAAGCTCTCGATACGTGCGGGGTCCAACTGTATTACTCGGCCCAATATCTCGGGGGCACTAACTAAGGGTTGAGAGATGATTTGCTCGAAACTTGAAATCTAGAACAAATCGCGGCTACAGTCTTTGTCCCGATACACACCGAAGAGGTACCGCCGGGGATTCTGAGGTGTATGGAGTAATAGCGCTTAGAACCACTTGTATTTCTGTGTGTATGAATCCAATGTCGGGTTTTATCGCAGCGTGGCAGCGAATCTTTATTGGCCAAAGATGCGAATCGTCTCTACCACCCTGATTACATGAGAAAGTTCTACGATACCACTTGCAGATACGGATATATAAAATATGCGAAGCAGTAGAAATGCTAGAAATGGCCAGAATAACGGTAAAATCGACATAAACTTTACAATACATAGAAATGATATATAAAATAGCAACGAAATAGCACTTTGAATCGGATAGCAATGTTCACGGGCCTCTTGAGGGGGAAACCTCGGTCGGCGGCTTCTGTTACATAATATCAAGCTAGAGGGTTTTCATACCCTCGACTCTTATTTATACTACATATATCTATTAAGAGAAGCATCTAGGAAGATCCTTCTAGAAGTAGAAGCTTCTATGGGGTCTTCTTACATCAGCCTTATTCTATTTTATTGAAAGGTCTTATTAATATTGTGCTATTACATCGAATACATTGATCTACCTATATGCGGGTTAGGACCTTAACTTGATTGAGACTTCATATTGACCGGGTGTTGTCGAAAGGTAGATAGTTAGGGTTTTGCTTCTTACATCCGCCTTATTCTATTTTATTGAAAGGTCTTATTAATATTGACCTTTATTACATCCGAATACATTGATCTACCTATGTGCGGGTTAGGACCTTAACAGTGAGACTTCATATTATTCGCAGGTGTTGTCGAAAGGGCCGATAGTTAGGGTTTTGTTGGTGCGCTGTTGTAGCATTGAACCCTAGGTTTTCCCCTGTGCCAACAGATCCTCTACTTGAACCATCAAAATCCTATGTGTCAAATGAGACATGTTTCCCTACATGTTTTGAAGGATTCTCTCTGCTACTCCTTCCATCGCCTCATCTCCCTGGTGCCTTCGACGATGTCGTGGAATCCCGTTCGACCATCGTGGACCTACGTCTGCATCACACAAGTGTCTAGTTAGTACTTAAGAATCATCCAAAAATATTTTTGTTTTACTATAAAAAAATACAAAAAAATGAAATATTTAAAAAAAATGACATACCTATGTCCCCGTAGGTGGTCTCTGGTGGTAATGGCATGTCAGGGTCCCCTCTGAAGTCGATTCCTGCATAGGTGTATTCATCCAAATAAATGACTTGTTGTCTCCACCAGTAAAAGAAATCAACATTGTAGAATGTGGGCACCCTATCTCTCCCCTGACATCTGATTACCTTGGTCCACCATGCCATGGCTGGATTACGAGGTCCTCGAGGAATGATCTTGACTCTAGGTCCCAAACGTAGAACCAACTCGAAGAAAAATATACACAAGATGGATGCTAACCCGAAGTTCCTCTTGTCACCCTGTTTGCATTCATTCAACTGACTCTTCATATTAGCCAGTAGTGAGGTGCACCAATCATACACTGTGGGTCTCAAACACTCTACAGAATAGAACATGAGCATCCTCAATGCTTGGTGCAACGAAGCTGATCCTGTGATTCGGGTCAAAACGAGGACAACAATCTTGAGGCTTAGATTGTTTATCGCTCGGATGGGGAATTAAATCCCGAAGTTCTCGCTCCCTATGATACAATGAGCATCTATGTACTCTTCTATCTTCATACCACTCCCAGCTCCCTAGGATTTGATGTTCACCACCTCACCTCGACGCAACAACTCAGTCAAGAAATATATATCCTCGACTTCAATCCTTAATGGTTGCCCATCAAGGTTGAAGCTCTCACTGTCTGGATCCCAGTAATCCACGAGAAACTATAGCAACCTTACTTGGGTACTCATCTCTTTGAGTTCCCAAAGTTTGTACAACCCACATATTTTCAAGGCCATCCCCCCCCCAGATCTCTTTCCACAACAACATCAACCTCCTCATGTTCCCTTTCCCTCCATTCTAGCACCATTCTACCAGAGAAACATCAATTTTTGAGTTAGAAACCATCAAAAACCTTGTTTACGGACTTTTACGTGGGCTACAACATTCATAGTTGCATATAGGTATGAGCACATGCATCCTGTATTTTACACAATCGCGTATAACCTCACGTATACACGATTTGATGAGTGGTAGCTCGCGTACACCTAAATACCTAATTTGCGCCTTAAATAACTCAAATTTTGAAAAATAAATAAAAAAATTAATCCACTAGAAAGGAAGAGGAGGGGAAGAGGAATTATCTAGTCCAGATGGTCTCCGATTCCATCACTCGACGCTCCCGCAATCACCAGTTGAAGATCGGAGGTAATTTGGTCCAATTTTCACTATTTGGGTAAAAAAGTCAAATGACATAGTAAAATTTGGTTTTGGTTACTATTTATAGCACTTTTTACCCACTTTATATAGTTTCAGATCGTATTTTCTCCTAATGGACTAACACATCAGTGGATTGAGTTGGTTTTTGTAGTTTTCGTCAGGGATTCTTGCGGTTTTTAGCGTTGTGTTGTCCGTTCGTAACTACAGACAAGTATTTTCTCTACCCAACATATAGGATAGGTATCCATTCCATCATGCACATTTTCATTGTCCTATAACTGTCACTCATATGCCTTAGGTACGAACCCATTTTTTAGCGACAAAAAACCCTCCATCTGCTACAAGACGTGTCGTTATCAAATGGTAGAGAGTTACCAAACATGGGTACCCTAGTTAGATCCTCTGCTCCATTTGTTGCCCAGGCATAGATTTTTTCCACAGGACTGGGAGTCCCTTATAGCTAATACATGACTTTATGCTGAGCCTCATTTCTCATTCATAAACATGATGACCTATACCTAGAGGACTCCCATCCGAGTTTGATTTAAGCTCTTTTCTGAATCGTTTTAAAAAAGAGAAAAGATTTCCAAGTGAACTTGTCTCTTTCACACTCGTAAATTGGATTTGAAAGGACGTCTATTTTGTACAAGGTTATCCCTTTTTCGAACCAAGTAGACTAAGATTATGAAAAATGAAATTTTTTGGCGTTAAGTTGTGATTGCATCTCATGCCCTTCCCTGTAGTATTGAGCCTATAGCTGGTTCTCACTTTGCATTATAAACCATTTGCCTCAACGATTTTTCATCATCAACCAAGCAGAGCCTCGTTTATATCCTTTGTAATTTGACATCCTATACCCAGGAGGAAACATTCCCCCAAGTGTCCATCTCCCACATGCACCTCCTTGCATTTAGCATAGGTATGTTCCACTGCTGGAACTAGTTTTTCTTACTTGCGACATTCATTTCCTACTCTGTATCATAGAATTCATTTGACTATGAAAAAGCTAAAAAAGACAGGCATGAAGGGAGTATTATCTTATATTGACAACAGTCGTGTCACCTTTGAACATAACACAAATTTATTGAGTCCGCTTGTCATCATAATTTTGGGCTTAGCATGGTATTAGGAAGTTGAGCTCGTTACAAAGAGTTTTCTCCACCGACTGGTTACACTTCCAGTCCCTATGGAGAGTTTGATTGATGCCTCCTACATCTGATGGTTTCATCATTGAGTATATGTTGCCAGAGTCTTCCATATGTCTCATGCTCTTGTTCAAAGGATGTCTATCAACCTGTGTCAGTTGTTCCTCAGAACTCTTGACTTTGCATGCTGGCCATACCCTCAGTTTGTCTCAGAATCACATGATGCTTTAGTCCTATTACGCACCATGGTCCTAATTTCATCATTGGTAGGTAACCTTGAACCCAACAGTGGACATTTCACCATTGGTCATTGACTGGGTGGTTTCCCTTGTGTTCGATGGAAAGAAATCTATTGATACATTGGGATTCATGTAGTGTCTTGGATACCACTAGCCTTATTGGTGGTTTACTCACCTTTGTTAATAGTTTTCCTCATTGCCTTCTATTCAGAGCATCTTTTTCATGTATTGCTTGCACTTGGCACATGCGAAAGATGCACATGGTCATTGGTTCATGAACATGTTCTTCGTACAATTTCATCCAAATCATCAAGATCCTACTTTGTACCTCGTGTTGAATGATGAGAGATGCCTTAATGTTCTCCTTTCACTAGATCTCCTTCCATCAAATTCATCTCATCTATTATGGAAATGAAACCTAGAGTCCCATTAGTACCTAGAGGCTTGCAGTCATTAGTGGAAGGTTCTCTTGCCATCAAACGTTGGGAATACATCAATGTCTCCTGATCGATGGATTCTTCAAGTGTTTGACCCCAACTCCTTTATTCACACTTGTAAGAATGTACTTGGTGCCTTGATACCTACTTTCATCATCGGTAGGATGTCTCATGTTTGTTAACGGTATGCCTCAATGACCGGTAATAAAACGAAGTCTCATTGTGTTTGTAACATACCCACTACCTAAATCAAACTTTTTTTTTTCGTTTAGTTCTCAACAATGAGAACTCCCGAAGCTTACATCAGCGAAATTCCAACCCTGAGCAACGGGTCTTCCATTCACCTATATGGCTCTCTACACCCAACCGTGGTCTTTCCCTGATGACAACTTTAGGTTTTCGGGGTTTTGTCCATTCTAATGTCGAGGGTTCCTTTGCTCTCGATTCGCCGATCTCCGATGAGCTCTCTTCCGGCCTTAACCCCTCCAGGCTATGCCCTTTGGTCCATATGATCGCTCTCATGAGACCGCAGCCTTATCCTTCTTTCAGGGTTTGGACTCCAAATTCCCGACGCGCTCCAATTCCCTCTAGCCCTCCAGGCTAAGCTCTTGGTCCACGTGACCTCTATCTCACAAGACCACAACCTTGTCCCCCATTGGGGTTTCAGACTTCCCAATGTCGAAATGAAAACGTCCCTAGGACTCGCGATTCCTCAAATCCCGACGCGCCCTTTCATGCGCTAGCTCTCCTGGCTAGGCTCCTAGCTCACATGACCATGATCCCCGTGACCACAGTCTTACCCCTTGTCGGGGCTATGGGGTTTTTAATGCCAAAATGCATTGGCTCACGGGATTCCCGATTCTTCGAATCCCGACTTCCCGCTATGCTAATAGCTAGCCCCCACAGTGGCGCTTCCCACTTCTCTGATGTGCTGACAGCTGGCCCCCACTCATCGGGGTTTCGAGCTTCGCGATTCCAAAATGCATAAACAAATTGTCACCAGGATTCCCGATATCCTGATGACCCAAACGCTGATCAACAATTTCCTGTCGGGATTTTTCCCGATAGCGCCGATTTCTGCCACGCGTCCATCTCTGATGGACGGTCCCGATTTCTCCAGGATTTGGAGACTTGTGATGTCCCAATTCTCACGGCCTCAGGAAATTTGATTTCCCAATGCCGAATATCCCGACTCTCCATGGATTTCTGACACCTGTCTCCCCAAACGGATGGCTCAGATTTTACCGGAGTTTTTACTTCGGACTTCCCCGATTTCCTATCCACGGGAATGTCGATATCCCGACTCCCGATAGTAAACCTCGATCTACGCCACGTGTATCCTCAAACGGACGGTCCAGATCTTCCCGACATTTCGAGACTTGAAGTGTCTCGATTTTCTTGTCCTTGAGAATCCCGATATGCCGATGGCCGGACTCTCGATGGTAACCCTCGGACAACTCCGGTCCGATCCGATGGCTGACAGGTAATTGGACCAAGATCTAACGGTCTAGATCCGTTCTTCCTACGCACACTCCAGAGACTAAACTCCGAGCATCTTAACCCAATCGAATGGTCGATGGGATTTCTGGATGAGATCCAACGGCTGTCGATATCCCCCTTCTATATGCT
>SNQJ01S0187940.1:13410-31816 GCA_010110895.2 Picea sitchensis | reverse complement strand
TTCAAGTTGAAACTTCCACCTTATATGCAGATCAACTCAGTGGTGAATGTGGAAAATTTGAGGTTGTTTGAAATCTCCATGATGGATGAGGAGGAAGAATGAATTGGAGCGCCTTCAAGTTGAAACTTCCACCTTATATGCAGATCAAATCAGTGGTGAATGTGGAAAAATTGAGGTTGTTTGAACTCTCCATGTTGTATGAGGAGGAAGAACATCACGTTATTCCCATTATGGAATACCTTGCACCTCATGGTATTGAAAAGTTTATGGAAGAAACAGTTCTGTAGTGCAAGGAGTGGACAACTCATAAAGGACAACAAGAAATGTGGAAGATTGGTCTCAAAGGATAGACTGTAAGGAAAGCAAAGTGGTACAAGAGGAACTAGATCACAAGAAAGTTCCCTCACCTATACTTGGAAACTTTTGGGGACCAAAATACTCTGGGGATGTGTGATCCGAATTGGATCTGACAAGAACAATTGGCTATCGACATAGGACCCTAAGATGATTAACACATGCATTTTTAAGGCTATGGACGATGAAGGAAATCAACTTGTTGCCATGAAGGGATGCATGCCATCATTATTAATGTCCATTTTGTATGTAATATATGTAAATTTGGGAGGTATATTGTAGTATATAAAGAATAATGAGACTCATAATACCTTTGCCCTGAGGGATAAAAGAAAAGAAAATAAAAAAACGAAGGGGCAATAAACTAGAGAGAAGATGAAGCATTGAGGATGCCTAACCTTCTAGATATCCTCTCAGTTGTCTCGACATTATATATCATGTATCCCCACCATGAGAAATGTGTTCTTTGTGTTGTGAATGATGTAGATAGGCTTCCCAAATGTCACTAAGGAGCATAGATATGTACCAGAGAGCCTATAACTTTCCCATTGCTGAATAAATAAGAGCCTGGATGAAGCCAAAAGAATCTTTGTTTTCCCATTTGGGTTTCTAGGGTAAATTCTGAGTTTATGTGTGGTAATTTCTTTATTTTTGAGTTGTTCATGAATGGTTAATGTGTGCATTGTAACTTAATGGTTGTATGTGTTTCATTTAGTAAATGGAATTTCAAACCAGTTATTGTCTAATCTCATTTTATATGAATATGGTCCTTATGGGTGTGTAATATAGACTAACATTTCTTTAACCATATTTGTGCATTGATTTTTGTGTTGGGAAATCGACGACCATCCTTCTCGAGACGTTTCATATTACTTGGGGGTTTCTAATTTCGTTTTTGAGTCGTTTGGAATATTCTAGACTTGTTGGGAATTTTTCCTTTTCCCACAAAGCATAGACATCATATATATCAAAGTATGGGATTTTCGAGGTGCTTATTAGCTTCTCACAAACCATATACACATTTTTTCACGCTATTGGTGATAAAAGTTTCCGCTCAGACTTTCTTTTGAGTTGTTGGTCATCAATTTTGATTTGCAGAAGGTTTTCCCATCACTGTTGGGCACCAAATCCACCTCTTAGTTGTTTTCTTTGATAACATGTATGTTGTTTATTACTCATTCTTTCTACTTCTAGGCTGACCCATGTTCAGTTCTGAACATGTTTCCAACAAAACCCTCTAAAACTATTGGCCCTCCTAAGAAACCAGAAGGAAACAAAACACAAAAAATGTACTGTGCAGTCTCACTCATGATAGTTCTATGGTTTACTATAATGCTCAAATGCTTGCAGTCTAGGAAAGAGTGGGGATATGGGATTTCCTTTCATCCTCTTAGGCCTTGATAGGGTTTTTCCTTTTATTATTCTTAAGATTCATTCATCTACGAAGTCTATGCATGCATTCTAACAAATCTATCATAAGATAGATCGAACTGAATCATTCATTTATCCATTCATCATATAACTATTGAAAGAAGGTAAATATACAATAAACACAACACATAACACTGGTTTTACCATGGTTCACCCCCTCCTGGGCTATTTCCACAAATATCTGGATTCTTAGGATCTTTTATTATTTTGTTGCAAAATATGGCATCGCACACAGTACAATTCAGATCATACAACCATGAACAAGGTTCCATAACCTTTGTGAGGCAAACTAGATCACATCAGGATCCTCAACCTGCGATCTAACCCTCAATATCTAACCACTTGACTCTCCTACAACTACACAACTTACAAAAGTATATCATATCTTACAGTAGTTCTCCTAACCGAACATAACCAAAACTCGGGGGGTGGGGTCCTTAACCTAGAAATATTAGGTACTTATTTATACTAATTTACAACTTATAAGTCATTATAATATCTTACAAAAACACTAACCCTAACATGGTTAGGTTTTCCTGCATGTGCCCTTGCATTCTTTCCTCCTTTGCATGCAGTTTTTCCTACCAGCTATTCTTCTCCAAAACTAGATTTTATCCTCCAAAATAGGCATGTGCCCAACCAACCCCCAACATTGACATGTGGCTCATCCCAAGCCACCTAGATAGTGTGCACTTCCTGAACAACCTCTGCTAGGATGTGGAACTTTTTTGCAAGTTCCCTTCGTCATGCTTGGACCTGCACCTCTTTTCCTGTCAGTGCCTCTACTGATTACGCTATGATCTCCTTCTAGATTAGTGTTGTTCTCTTTGTGTGTGCCTGAACCATGATATTATTCTCCTCCTCTAGCTGTGCGATCATCTACATGGATTTTTCCTGGAGCGGTTCCACTTCTTCTTGTCTCTCTTGTTTCTGCCTCTGCGCAACTTTTAACTCTACCTGCAACTTCTTTAAATCCTAACTGCCTTTTCCCTGCTCCATAATGTTCATTGTCTTCTTCATTTTTCTAAGCTCTTGGATATCTGCACTTTCTCTTTATTCTTCCTGGTCCCACTATTGGAACTGCTCTTCCTCCTCCATGACTTTCAAGAGCTTTGTTGCGCAGTCAAATAATTCTTCTACTGCGCTGACTTGTTTCTCCATCTTGCCTAGTTGAAGTGTAGCTTCTTGTTTCCTTTATTCTCTCACCTCCAGAGGATTCGTGGGGTTTAGTTTTTCCTTTAGCTCCTCAATATATTTCCTATACTGATTGATGGTTTGTGCAATGAGATTGAGCTTCTCCTATGTGCTTTTTTTCTCTTCTTGCGTGCTTTCATGGATGCGATTATACCTTGTTGTCAAAACCTATTCCATTTTGTTTGTGCATTCTTTTTCCTCCTTATTTTGAGCTTGACATGATCGACTTCCAGTTCTATAGCATCCTTTCCATTCTTTATATGTTGCAATTCTACTGCATCTATTCTTGTGCACGACTGCACCTCCTACACAACACTGACTTGAAGCTTGTATAGTGCCTTGGTTGGTATCTTTTCCATTACCAACTCTACTTGTGCTAGATCCTTCATTGGTTTCTGAGATAGGGTCTCATCCATATGCAACATGTTGGATGTGACTTGGAAGTTCGGGCTCACCTACACTATATTTTGGATGGTATCTTGCTCACTCGACATGACCCTTGCATCTACTTTTGTTGCTGTGAGGAAGGGATCTGTTCCCCTTTCTGGCCTATGCACTGCTCTCATCTACTCTAGGACCTGCCTTATGTCAGTTATAACATCTTGAATTCGGTCTCTTTGGTGTTGGGCATCTTCGAACTCCTCTTCTGAGCGTTCCTATACTTTCTCTGCCATGAGGTCAATGTCATCCTTAGTAATCATGTACTCTAGAAGCTGCTTGTGCACCTTGGACTTCTTGCGTGACCCCCTTGTATATATGATTGGTCGCTTGGGTTTCCCTATTTTTTGTGGGGTGGATATCAGCGGGGTTTCTTGTGTCGTTGTATCCCCCATTCCTTATTATCCTTGTGCCGGGGAAGTGTATTTTTTGCCTACCTACGTGTAGTTTTTTGGCACACTCCCCTTCTTCTGTTGCACGGGCTTTTGGCTTGGATTCATCTTTTTTAGTGCAACACTGTCTCCTATGGGTGTCTTATATCCTCCTACTTATACCTCCTTCCTTGTGGGAACTTCCTTATCAATGAATGGGATATTCCAGTCATCTTTCCAGTCGCGCATCACCATTTCTACATCTTCTCCACTGATGCAATATCATAGTTGCAACCATTCCTTAGCTGGACCAATGTGTGCCTGTATCCACATGGTGTGGCACGTGGCTCTGAAATTTGCAATACCTTGGTATTGTGCAACAACCTTTAGAATGATCCTCCATGTGTTTGCGATGCTTTCTTGGATGTTGCTAAAGTACCGTGCAAAGGTACCTACATTTCCACTTCTTCTCTTAGGGTCCGAAGTGCTCCCCATTGAGGTATTCCATGCTGCAATTCATCGACCTATTCTGTCGCAAAAATAAGAGGATGGTGGCTCCCTCCACCCGAATAATTCTATCCTAATTAACAACCAAGAGTAATGAAAGTATGTCCCCAAGTCCTGCACGTATTTGTAGTCATCGAGGAACATGTTCAATAGGTAAGGGGCCTAGCTGAGCACGGTGACATTAGCGCACTGTGCTACAACTATGAAAACCCCTGCAAGGACTTCCTCCTTATGACACTTTCTTAGCATCTTGCAAGCCATAATATTTGTGGTCATTCTTGTGCCTGCGTCGCTAGTTCTTTTTATGATTATATCGCATGAGCCTCTCTTTGTGCCATATGTTTTCTTCATCTCATGGGAAAGATATTTCTCCTTTGTTTTATTGTCCAGGTATTGCGCGGGACTCTCACCCATGGATGAAAGACCTATGATGAAGGAAATCAACTCGACATCGATTGAGATGGGTTCCTCTAGACATAAGAATCCTCCATGGAGGACCGCCATTAACTACATGACGTAGTTTTTTAATTCCTCACCCCTGCCAAAATGGGGGATTTACACCAAGTCGAGGATACCTGTGTTGGCCAACTCGACTTCCCATGTCTTTGGTTGTAGTATAGGGTCACCAAAGGGTCCTATGCCTATGTTGTCCATGTATACCTGTTGCACAAATTCTAGGAATTTTCCAGCGTCAACCACATTGTCGTACAAATATCTCAACTTCTCCACACACCCCAAAAGTGTTGGTATGGTTTTCAATCCCTATGGAATGCGTACTAGTACAATGGTTGCATCGGGATTCTTTCATAAGGATCACGCCATGGGATGTTTTCCCTTTCTTCTAATCGATGCGCTAGAGGTCCCAACCTCCACTTTCCTATGCTCTATGTTTGAGTTTGACTTCCTGTTTAAGTCTTCGAACAACCCTTCCTACTGTTGTGTAGACCCTACTTCAGGTTGTGGTCTTGGCACCACAACCTCTTTGTGCACATTCTCTTCACTATTTGTTCTTTGGGCATCTTCGACCCTTGAAGGTTGTTGTATGTTTCTTGCATCATTTGTTTGGAGGCCCTACACACTATTGATTTCCATGGCAATAATTGTTGGATCTTGTGCTTATTCGACCACCAGTGTAGGGCTTGTTGGTTCGATGCGCGAGGATGGAATTGCGTTGACATCGACTACTCCCTCTTTGTGAGCCATTTTTTGCTTGACCTCTGCAGTTTCATGTGTTTTCCTAATGTTGTTGTGGGTTTTCCTTATGGTTTGGATCGGTGCACCAGTATTTGGTGGTTCCATAATGGGTGTTTCTCTCTTTTTATTGAATGGAATTTGACTGGTTCACACTATGCACTCGTCTATTCGCTTCATCCCTGCATGCTCTCTATCGCTGAAATTTTGCAATTTCACAATAGGTTGCAATCTTTTTTCATCGCCCCCTTATATAGAAGGTGCCATAAATGTTGTGAATCTTCTTGAAGAATATTCCCTAGCTATGATTAATGAAATAAATATTTACAAGTACGTTCCATTTAATTTCATAAATGTCACTAGTTGGCACCTTTTTTCCGTAACCATCATTTTTCACCTTTCTGATCGTTTTCCCTTTTTCCGATATGATGAAATTTTTAAGTGCGTTGTGCATTTCTGCTGTGATTTTTTGTTAGTGTGCAATGTTTTTTTTTTTGTTACCCATCTGCTGCGTGCATATATTTTTCCCTTTTGTCGTGCTGAGTCTACTTTTTTTGTGCACCATATTCCCCAGTAATTTTTGTATTTTATTTCTTTTCTGGTTTTGTATTTCTTTTTCTTTATTTTTCTCCTTATTATTTATTTTTGTCATTTTTCTATCCTAGCTTCTACCATCTTACACTATGTACATGTATTTCTTACTATGCTGTAAATTTTAATTGTTAGGAGGTCGATTGTCCCTGTACAGTTTCAGTCGACTCCCGTTGATCATTCCATTCAGTTCTGTTCCTTCCATATCGTTTAGCTGCACCGATCCCCCATCTGTGATAGCCTTTACTTCATAGGGCCCTAGCCAATGCATTCTAAACTTACCCAGATGTTGAAAAAAATTATTTTCATTGAGCAAGACTAGGTCTCCTTCCTTAAAACTCTTTCTCTTGATATGTATGTCATGCCAAGCTTTGTCTCTTTCTTTCTATACTTTTTGATGAAATCCTACCAGAATCCTATCCTCTTACATCTCCATTAGTTGATTTATCCTTTCCTTTACTACACCTCTTTCTGTCATATTGGTAATTGCTGCTATGCTCAGATTGGGTAGCAAAAATTCTAATGGTACTACTGCTTCCTACCCATACACCAATCTGAATAGTGTTTGTCCTATCAACTTATTGCATGTAGTCCTGTATTCCCATAGTACTATTGGTATTTTCAAATCCCAATCATCCATCTTGACATTACAGATCTTTGTCAGAGCATTCTCTAAGATCTTATTGAAGGATTCTACTGTTCCATTTTCCCAAGGATGGTAAGGTGTACTCTTCTGGTGATAGACTTAAAACTCCTAAGTCATATCCCTAATAGAGTTGTTGATGAAGTTATTACCTTGGTCACTCATAAATATTCTTGGATATCCAAATATGGTGATCACTTTCTCAAACATGAAGTGTGTTGTTGTCTCTGCGCTATGGTCTTTGACTAGTGCTACTTCTACCCATCTTGTTAAATATTCTTTCGTAGTAATGATATATCTCACTCTTGACCTTTTTCTTGGTGGGTGGATTGGCCCAAAAAATTCTATTACCCATTTTTTAAATTCCTGGAAAGTTTCTTGTGGTATCAGGGGCATCTCATCTCTTCTATTAGGTTTGCCAACCCTCTGACAAACATCACATTTCTGGCAATATTCCTTGGCATCTCTATGGATTGTTGGTCACCATAGTCCTACACGCAATACCTTCTATGCGATAGCATTTCATACATAATGTCATCCATATATTCCCTTATGAGCTTCTGCCAAAATTCTAGGCCTTTCATGTTCTAGTACACACCTTCTCAAAATTCTTTCTGCGCCCATTTTTTATAAGTGTTCTGCAATTAGTTGATAGTCTGCATCTCTGATTACCATATTTTTCTTCTGCACAGTGCTAAATTCTTGTGACACAATCCCTGTAATTAAGTATTCAATAATGTCTGCAACACATTCATCAACTATTTTTACTGAAAACAACTGTGGATCGGGGAAGTTGTCTTCCAAGTTGGTAGGTTCCTCTCCATTAGTGACCCTTGACAGGTGATCCGGTCATGCATTCATCTTCCCTGGTTTGAATATCACTTCAAAATCAAATTCTTGAAATAAAAACATCCATCTACAGGTCCTCCCCCCCAACATTATCGTCTTGACTAAATATTGCAGGGAAGCATGATCTGTGAACATCTTAAATGTTTTCCTTGCAAATAGTGCCTGAACTTATAAAGTGCATATACCATGGCTAAGCCTTCTCTTTCTGTGGTGTTGTAATTTTTCTCTGATTCTGACAATTTTCTGCTTCCAAAGGATATAGTATGGTCTAAATCCCTTTCTCCTGGATGTGCCAAAATTGCTCCAAGTGCTATGGCCGATGAATCTACATGCACATGAAATATATTTTCCCAGCCTGGGAATACTAGGATAGGTGTTGTGACCATATTTTATTTTAAAGTGTTCAACCCTTGTTGACAGTATTCATTCCACTGAAATATGGTATCCTTCTTCAATAGTTTTTCCATTGGCACAGTAATCTACGCATATCCCTTTATGAATTTCTTGTAATAGCCTGTATGTCCTAGTGTTGCTCTTAACTAGCACGCTGATTTTGGTGGTGGTAAGTTGAAAATGAATACAATCTTAGCAGGATCCACCAGTAACCCTTGTTTACAGACTATATGTCCCAACAATATTCCAAAAGGTGTCCCAAAGACGCATTTATTTATATTCAATTATATCTGAAACTGCTTGCATCTTTCCAATATCAACCTTAATACTTATACATGGTCTTTTAACAGACTATATACAGTCCAGTCATCCAGATATACTTCTAAAACATGGTGTATGAATTCTTTAAATACATCTATGACTACTCTTGAAAATATGGCTGGTGCATTCTTCATCCCAAAAGCATGACTATGTGTTGGTAGGATCCCCATTCTGTAGAAAAATTAGTCTTGTACCTGTATTCTAGAGCTATCTTGATATGATGGTAACCTGATAATCCATTTGTAAATGAGTATGCTTCCTTGCCTCCCATGTTCTCTAGGACCTCATTTGTGAAAGGGGTAGGACAAGGGCTATGCAGGAAAGAAAATTTAAGCTTTCTCAAATCTGCACAAATCCTTATCCCCCTTTGTTTCTTTTCTTGCACTACCATATGACTTATCCATTCAGATTCCTCTACTAGTTCTATGATACTAGCTTCCAACATTTTGTCAATTTCTCCTTTCACCTTCTACTTATATATTGGATTTAGTTTATAAGGTCTCTGTCTGATAGATATGGCCTCAGGTTTGAGAGGCATCTTCATCTCTCCTAGCTCTCTTGCTATGCCTTTCATCTCTATAAAGGTCATTGGGAATAACTCATTGTATTCGTGCAATAACTCTGTTATTCTTTCCACTGTTTGTTCATCCCAATAGTCCCCAATGCTTGCCATTTTAGGATTATCAGTTGTCCCAATGTTGACTTTCTTTACTTTGATAGGTGCAACCAATACTTCTGATTCCAAATATGGACCTTCCACCTCTCTTTCTCCTTCAATTTCTATAATATGAATATTGTGCATGTCATCTTCATCTTGTGCTTCTTCTTCCACATGATAGCATGACAATAGTTCTTTGATTGTTTACATGTTAAGTTGTTGGTATTCTATCATGAGTTCAACCTATAGTTCAACAATAAATATCACCCCTCTTATCTGTTTTAGTGTTGAATCCATGTTGAGGTTCTCATGTTCAAATGAGAAGGTTACTATAAATTTCTATTGTAATGTGTCCATTCTGCAGTGCCTCTGCACAGTTCCTGGTCTACATACTAGTTTTTTGGAATTCCTTCTAATGTGTGGATGAGTGATTAGGCCATTCCTCTCGTGGTGTCATCCTCCATTGTGTCTTGCATTTATCCAAATTTTCTACTCATGTCCCCTATCCATCATATCTCTTCATTTTATTGCTCCCCTCTTGTGTGTCGAATCTAATGCGTAGTAGTCTCTTACATTGGTACAATTCCTAAATTGTTCCTTTATGTGAACCCCACCATATTGCAGGTGTTTTCTTGTGTGAAATGTCTAGGGATAAGAGCCTCCAATTTTCCAGTACTCCGTCTTCATATTTTGTTAGGAATTCCTCTAAATCATGTATTCCATGAAAATTGGGGGGTTCTCTGATATTTTTACCCACCCATCTTACTACGTGGTCTATTATTGTGCACATTCTTGTGGAGACTTCATGTAATCTCTACTGCCAATTATCCAAAACTGTATCTAAGTCAGAAGCACATGAAATGATGCTCCTCCAGTTGGTACCCCATATGTAGTTGGGTTAATTTAATCTTCTTCATTCGCGGTGGTTCTGTACAACTGGTTTATCCCTTCCAAATCCAAAAGAGTTGGTTCTACAAACCTTTCCCCTTCTAAAGGGTCTAATGGCACAATAAATTTGTATTCTCCTGATTCAAATGTTATCTTCTTTGTCTTCAATTTGATTATTGCCTTGTTATAAAATTCCCTGTCCAGTCCAAGAAATGTTGGATAAGTTGTTGTACCATCTACTATCTCTATCACTTCAAAGTATTCCTTAGTGTGCACTCCATATAGATCTATTGTTGATCCAAAATGGATCCAGGAAGGCCTAAAAATTAAAGTTTTTAGAATCAGATCAAAACTAGCGCCATTATGTCTGACTCATCGCTCTAATTCTGACCATATAGTTTTTTTCGCAAATGGATGCCATATGTGAAAGATATTGCATTCTGATTGATTTCCCAAACAAGAAAAAAGTCAAATTGGTCAAAGTCAATAGGCCATATTGTTGATGTTAGCAGTACGACAAGTGATGTCAGCATGATGTCATTATGATGTCATCATGCTAACATGGCATCACCAAAAGGTGACATGTGTCACTTGAATATGGCATTTTCAGGCTAAGTTGGACTAGTACAGATTTGACATGTGGTAGTCCCTACATGACGTGGCCCAATGGCAGGCTGACACATGGTAGTACAGACAACAGCTGGTTGTACAGATGTTGTACAGATGCTGACTAGGATATACATATGTTGATGTGGCAGGGTGACTGGGCTATACAGATGTTGATGTGGCAACTGACTAGACAAGTGACTGGACTATACGACGGTGATGTGGTAGCTGACTATGCATACTGACTGTGCGTTGACTATACGATGATTATACCATACAAAAAAATCATAGGGCAACATGTGGCCCAGTCAGAGGGCACCATGTGGCACTCCAGATTTATCCAATGTTGGCTGGGACAATTGCTTTTGTTGCTAGCAAGTTTCAAAACCTCGACCTCTGCTTGCGCCAATGGACTAACCTCCTGAGATAACCATATGGGTGAATGGTGTTACTTGTTAACCATATGGAAAAATATGGTTTTAAATTGAAATTTTGGTAGGATTGCAGGCTAAGCCCTAGTCGGTGGGGGATAATGTAGGGCCATATCACACCCCACATGACTAGGGGGTCTATGAACCATGATCAAGATAGCAGGTGGGTGCGTGAGAGGTAAGGAACTAGCCACATGGCTATACCCACAGGACTAGGAGCCAAGACCGTGGGCCAACACATGAGTTCTAGTCTGTGGGCACATGGACCTACCCCATATGACTAGGAGCCCGAGAAAAGGGGGATGTTCCCTGTATTTGTCCAATTTTTGGTTTTTGACCATAGAATAAGATTTCTTTGGTTATTTTCAACTAATTTTAATGGATTTTAGCCAATATTGGGGGATATGGAGCCTGATTTGAGGCCATATCTTGGGAAGAAGTTGGGAAGTTGATACCAATGCTAAATATATATAAACCAGGGGTTCTTAGCAGCATTAGAGAGGTTCAGAAGAGGATAAATGCTGAGGAATTTTAAATCCAAATTTATTTTTATGCAGGGAAGCCATTGAGGAGGGGAACTTTGTGGGCCAATTCCGAGAGCTATGCTCAGCTGTTTTCAGTGTCGTCAGTTGTGTTGGATTCTTGAGGTCGAGAAAAAAATATCCAGACTAGTTTGTAATCATTTTGACACTTTTTGGATGTACTTTTGAAGGATTGAAGAGAAATAAGAAATCCTCACCCACTAAGACAAAGGCCTAGAGACGTAGGCATTATTGCCAAACTCCATTAACAAATTTGGTGTTATGGTTTGCTTCTCTTTGTGCTTACCTTCTGATCTACATTTCTTATTATGGCTACTATAATATCTCATTAATTTCTTCTTCTTTCATCAATTCCTAATTGGTAAATGAACTCATGCTTAAAACTTAGCCAAGTCTTTAAAGATCAATTTCAGATCAACTGTCACACCCTTAAGCCTTCCAATTGGTAGAACTCTATGTTGGTTTTCTAACTTCAACTGGACATGTGAATAGCCTAGTGTGGGATATCCCATACACTTCCATGTCTTATTGGGTAACACATTTACCTCAGAGCCTAAATCCAATATGATATCCCCCATATTGAAATATCCAATGTTACCATTCAGTCTGAATTCCCTGCTTGTTCTCCTTCTTTTATGGAGGTGATTGGCTATTTTGTTCTCTAACTTCCCATATACCTCTGTGTTACATATTTCTAACAAATTTTGCAAAAATTTAACAGAGGATGGATCATTCAATAATTTAACACAGGATTGCAGAAAAGTCTTTATGGTACTTACTTTCACTAAAGATGGTGCTTTGTTGGTGTGATCCATTGATAGATGCATCTCATACATTGGTACGTTCTAAGTATGCTCTGCAACTAATGTAGATGCAACATGTTATTTTATGAACTCCTGTCTATCCTTCTTGAATGTCTCCTTTTTGTTTCGTGCATCAAACTTCTTGTATGTTTCAATATTTTTCTTCACCCATTGGTGTTGTGTTGGGTCCTATCTTAGAACCTCCTTGTGTGACTATGTTGATATTTATTCCATCATCCTTGGCTTCTGTAGATATCCACTAAACATTCTGGTTTTTCTATTTCCTCTTTTCTTGAATCTTGCCAAAAAGTTTTGGGCATTCCTATGTATCATGGTCTGCTGCGCGATATTACATACATGTTGTAGGTGAAAGTGGAAATTCCATTGCATAATGTATCGGACGTTGGAAGTTGTGGCACACTACTAGACCTATGCCTCTTCCAAATCCTCATGTACCTTGTCCTCCACCTCCAAAACTAGTTCAATCTCCTCGTGGTGCGTTGTACTGAGGAACCTGATTATACTGTGTGGGGTTATACTATGGAAGTGCGTTATTATAATAACACTGCACAATGTTGTATGGAGGTGGCACTTGGTTAAACTGAGGTGCAACTTTCCCTGCCATCATTTCTACCTGCACCTTATAGGTGTCTGACATTCTTTCCCTCATCAGCTCCATTGTCCTACAATCTTTGTCATCATGGCCCACTGACTTGCAAAAAGTGTAGTAGGAGCTCTTGGGTAGTGTCTGGTACTTTTTCATCATTGGAAAATGATATGGATCATGCTAGTGTGTTTTATAGATCTTGCACCATAGTCTACCTATTGGAAAAGGGTTCGGTACTCCTGTTGCCATGTACTACACAAAAGTTGGGAACTCATTCTTATGGTGTCCTTCTGTCCTGCATGTGGTACACCAAACAACTTCTCTTTTCTCTTTTCCCTTATTCTAGTTTAGTTGAAATGTGAGGTTCTACAGATCCTCCTTCATCTCCTCTATTGTTGGATCTGTCTTTTGATATTGGTTCTCTTCCAGCTGTAAGGTTGCTTGCAGATTCTCTTCCTGAGTTTGAAACTTCTGTTGTCTCAAGGGGTATTTAAAATGTGGTAATAGTGAATTCACAAAGAGATGTTTATGTTGCATGTCAGTCATGAAATAATTCAACTTACTCTTCAACCATTTGAACCTCTAATCAATATATTAAACAATATCACCTTGTATCATCCCGATCATCCAACTGGGCTATGCCACATAAATTTTTTCGAATTCTATACAAAATTAGAACATATACATACAAAAACTCTTGCAGAACTTTATTTATAAAACTAAAAAAAGACAAATACACTCTACAAATGCAAAAATTCATACATAATAATAATAAAAATACAAATGCAGAACACACATGAATAACCCATAAAAATAAACGCATACATAATAATACAACATGTAACTTAACACAAATTTGACACTTATCTTGGTAAAAATATCACCAACTGCATACATACCTTCCAAAAACCTCTCAGCCTTAGACCACATTGCTCATCACTCTCAGCAGTGGGTCACTCCCGAGCTAGGAATAAACTCCACCCAGGTAAATGGACTCCTAAATAGGCTAATGTATCTCAGACAATAGGAAAACTTCATCACATATTCCAACTCATAAAAATAGCCTACAGTCCCTCATTCCCCACATGCCTGTCCCACCCTAGGAAGTGTTCCTCGTCTCTTCTCAACAATCCTTCGACTATCCCACTTCCTTTTTGGGGCTTAAACAATAGGCTGGACATAAAGTCTCAAAATCCTGTAGTTGTTGTTTGGCACCTTCGGGAAATCAATTCCCAATAATTCTCTCACCTAGAGAGAATTGATCACGAGCCTGGAAACCTGCCTCTTCAATATCCCTTGGGCCTGACAACCCACTTATTTAGTCCATCTCCTAAACTAACTAGGTACAGGTATGGGTATGGTACATGTACGTGTATGATTACCGGTACAGATACAGGTGTAGCAAGGTACAAAATACAACTGAATGAGTGAGTGAATGAATGATCGAATCAATGGCCAAATGAACTAAGTCCAAACTATATGTATGCATGTTCCCAACTTGACACTTTTCATGTTGATGAATACTTTGGCTCACTTGTCCCCATCCTTGGAACTTTAGGATAAAATAATTATCCATGCTTTATACTTTAAGGAATATTAATATAACATTCCTTTTTGGGTTAAGATCCCTAGCTTATCCCCTTATCCTTAACTTTTATCCCCCTCTTTCCCTAACTAGTGGAGTTTAGTTCCCCATACTCTTTTATTGTGGTTGGTATACATGCAACAATGTATTATATTAATGATAAGACATATACAAAAATAGGCTCACTGGCCTTTAGCATCTAGGTTCTCTGGCCTAATTCAACACATAAGCCTCCTATCTTATAATAACTGGCTCACCATCCTATAAAACACAACATATACAAAAAAAAACATCTCTGGCCTCAAAATCACGTGCACTTAAGTTTGTTGCACATGGTATCCTGGAATGTGCACACTTCATCATTTTAGTGCACAGTACATGTGCACACTATACCATGGAAGGTGCATGCAAAAATGATATCAAAAAACTCACTAGCTTAATTTCATTTGCATCTACAATTTGGGGTTCATCCTAGGGGCATTACAATCCCCTCCCCTTATTTATGCATTGTTCTTAGTGCATTATATACCATGTACCATTCAAATTCTTTAAAAATATCCAATATTTAGCTATTGGAAGCTTGTTATCCATCTGGTGCTCTACTTTCCAACACCAATTCTGGTATTCATACTACAACTGGAAGCCAATTTCTCTATTCCATAGAATTTTTTTTGGGAATAATTCATCTCACTGTTCCATTTGACACACCCTCCTTATGGAAGCTACCATGCCATAAACATCCTTGGGTTTCCTCCTCCTTGTTGCACTCACCCTTCCAGGCTTAGGCATCCCTTCACTGCTATGTAGTCCTTCAACGATCCATCTTTCCAAGCATTTCACACACAAAGAAAGCGCTAACCCATTACCATAACCCCATCAAGGTTCTACAATTATATAGCTTTAGTGTCCTAAAAAATAGTTGTTCTTTCCCAACATTCCAACTTTAATCAAGATTATCTCATCTGCATCACACACATGCAGTTATCATGAGAGATCATTATAAAAATTCCATTTTAGAAATCAAATTAATTTCATAAGGAATTTGACTTTTCCCAAAATATGAAATTTTATTTCATAATTTATTTATTTATTGCTATTTCAATAATAGGATGTAGTCTTCTTTATGGATTTCATCAAGCACCATGTTGAATACCATTTTTCCTGTGATGATTCTATCTTGCATTCAACCAACAAATTGTCAATATTTCCTATACATCATACTTTCCTTGCAATATGTACCAAAAACTTGATAACATGATCTTAGAATTGTATACACTGATCAATTCAATCACAACTACAAAACAATTTATTAGATATAATGAATTATTATTCTATGCATAAGCCTGTTCATAATTAATATCAGTAAGTTTATTACTTATTTTTATGAACAGAAAAAATTTCCTGTAGTCAATGCTGATGTGACTACTTGACTTCCAACTTTCTTATTGCAATGTCTAACAACTCCTAAAATGTTCTCAACTCCATGAGTTAGCAACATTTTAGCCGTTAGTATAATTATTTCCATGCAATCATATATATCCATGCACTCACAAAACACATCCAATAAATGCATTTAAGTATACAATTATATCATGTATGAGTGTAACTCTGCCACTTATTAGACATGAGTGAAACTCTCAATGCTTATTTATTCAATGCACATTTGTATTTCTTTTCAGAATGATATTTATCTAAGTCATGTATCTCACCATTCATAAATTGGAAATCTAGCCAATCTCTTGACACATTCTTCACACATTTCCATTGTCTTCTCGATTATTTGGATGCCTTCCTTTTCGACCCAAACACTACACCAATAATATAATTATATGGTGTTCATTAGAGTTAGAAAAAAGGTTGCAGTCCAAGTTTTACTTAAATTTAGGAAGCTCATTGGGTATTTGTGTGGTACATAACCTTTTTATATCCATAGCTTTCCATATCCAACCTTGTCCTGGTCTCATACATGAATAGCTTTCCCGACATCATTCCTATAACAAGTTCTTATCTTTTATTTCTTTGGTTATTATCTCATAAACAAATTAACATGACATGCTACTATGTCAGTGTGTGCATTCAAAAGATAAAAAACTTTGATAACTATAACAAACCTCTATCCTTTACCACACCTAGCAGTAACTTATTCATGTTAATTCACTTAAACTATACCATACTGCTTATTATAAAAAAACAATTTTGGGGAAATTCTTACCTGAATTTCCCTTTGGAAATTATGAAACATAATTTCAAAAGATAAATACTTACATGCATAGCTACCATTAAATGAATTTAATGCTACCTGATTTGCCGATGAAATTAGAAGCTCTCATGCCTCTTTATCAGTCTTATAATCAACATTCCAACTTTATGTTGCTTCCTTCCATATGCAACAACATTATTAGCAACACTTGCAAACATACAAGCATTCTCACTTTATGGCTCTCCCAAAAAACCATAACATACTTGCTACTACAGTAATTACAACAACTTTGTTCTCCCTATATCACTTTTCCTTGTTTATCCTAGAAGTCTTCAATTCTTATGAATTCATGAATCTTCGTGTGCTCTTCACTATAGCCACTATGCATGATTATTTCTGACCTAAGCACTTTCTAGCCAAATAACTCATGGTTGCCTTTGCTTTTCCATCCAAATACTAAACTGATATTAACCTTCAACTTTTATTTATTTCCTGGATCCATCTATCCCAACTCATATTGGATGAATTATAATTCCAATCATGTTGTCTTATAGACTTTGGATCTTCAACATCCATTTACTTTTCGAACTAAACTACTTCATCTCTTACTTAACTAAATACTTTAGTATTTGATTTTTCTTCCACTCTTCTCTTCTCCTTGCCAAAAAGCCTCAAACTTGGCTTGCATAGCCAATCTCTAACATATTGTAAGGATGCACATATGCCTCCTTCTCTAGCTGCATAAAATTAATTAAAAGTACTTAATACTGCTTTTAATTTACCATCATAATTTCAAGTGATACTTCCACCACCTGGAAATGTCACTCATGGATCTATGCCACTTGATATGGATTCTTCTCAGGAACCATCTCTTTTGCATTCAAAACCATGCATAGAACCATTTTATTCTTCATGGTTACTTACTGACTCTCTACAGAGATTAATTTCACTTTTAAGTCTTTCTTGACTTTGACATCTCTGTGCTGTTGTGGAAATATATTCAATAAATTTGGAATGCATCAACAATACTCTACTATTCTTTCTTGCCCTCCTAGAGTGTTGTCCTGCATTCCCATTAGCTTGATATCTACTTCATGATTTATTCATCCATTATCCTAGGATGTTCATGGAATTGCAACTACATATTATGCTGATATTAATTTTTAGCATTCCATTATTATTTGGATCCCTCTGATGCAACTCCTACATGACCCAATTATATTTCTAGTCATGTTTTCTGAGTACCCTTGGATAGTTAACACCCACTTCCTTCTTGAGGTACTTGATTTATCCCTTTCTTATATGATCATATCAACACTTGGAATTGCTTGACGACTATTACTTTCTCCCGTCTTGACTAATCTGATTTCAACCTGCCTTGCATAATCACGTTCCATCATTCCATATTGATGCACCTATGCCTAAACCAACACTCCTTAATTATGTGCACCTTCATTTCTTTACCCTTGAAGTGATGCCCTTCATACCATGCTTCCACCATGCACTCTAATAACCATAAGGGAAGCATTACTCTATAATTTCATAGCTAATCCCTGGATATGATGCACTCTTTATCCATATATGTATTAAGCCTCTTTCTTTATCTAATTACTATCATTTTGATAGTCAATTCCTTTTATAATAGATCTGACTCCAATGTATTTCTTAATCTGTATATTGGTTTCTTTGGGAGTGAACGTACTTTCACTAATTCATTCACTACATGATCTATTCCTTTTCCCAGATTCCATTAAGTACTTGACTAACATGAGTGGACTTCCTGTAGTGGCTTCCCAAGACTTT
>SNQJ01S0187940.1:0-13400 GCA_010110895.2 Picea sitchensis | reverse complement strand
GAAGGATGGTCGTCGATTTCCCAACACAAAAATCAATGCACAAATATGGTTAAAGAAATGTTAGTCTATATTACACACCCATAAGGACCATATTCATATAAAATGAGATTAGACAATAACTGGTTTGAAATTCCATTTACTAAATGAAACACATACAACCATTAAGTTACAATGCACACATTAACCATTCATGAACAACTCAAAAATAAAGAAATTACCACACATAAACTCAGAATTTACCCTAGAAACCCAAATGGGAAAACAAAGATTCTTTTGGCTTCATCCAGGCTCTTATTTATTCAGCAATGGGAAAGTTATAGGCTCTCTGGTACATATCTATGCTCCTTAGTGACATTTGGGAAGCCTATCTACATCATTCACAACACAAAGAACACATTTCTCATGGTGGGGATACATGATATATAATGTCGAGACAACTGAGAGGATATCTAGAAGGTTAGGCATCCTCAATGCTTCATCTTCTCTCTAGTTTATTGCCCCTTCGTTTTTTTATTTTCTTTTCTTTTATCCCTCAGGGCAAAGGTATTATGAGTCTCATTATTCTTTATATACTACAATATACCTCCCAAATTTACATATATTACATACAAAATGGACATTAATAATGATGGCATGCATCCCTTCATGGCAACAAGTTGATTTCCTTCATCGTCCATAGCCTTAAAAATGCATGTGTTAATCATCTTAGGGTCCTATGTCGATAGCCAATTGTTCTTGTCAGATCCAATTCGGATCACACATCCCCAGAGTATTTTGGTCCCCAAAAGTTTCCAAGTATAGGTGAGGGAACTTTCTTGTGATCTAGTTCCTCTTGTACCACTTTGCTTTCCTTACAGTCTATCCTTTGAGACCAATCTTCCACATTTCTTGTTGTCCTTTATGAGTTGTCCACTCCTTGCACTACAGAACTGTTTCTTCCATAAACTTTTCAATACCATGAGGTGCAAGGTATTCCATAATGGGAATAACGTGATGTTCTTCCTCCTCATACAACATGGAGAGTTCAAACAACCTCAATTTTTCCACATTCACCACTGATTTGATCTGCATATAAGGTGGAAGTTTCAACTTGAAGGCGCTCCAATTCATTCTTCCTCCTCATCCATCATGGAGATTTCAAACAACCTCAAATTTTCCACATTCACCACTGAGTTGATCTGCATATAAGGTGGAAGTTTCAACTTGAAGGTGCTCCCATTCATTCTTCCTCCTCATCCATCATGGAGAGTGCAAAAAACCTCAAATTTTCAACATTCACCACTGAGTTGATCTGCATATAAGGTGAAAGTTTCAACTTGAATGCACTCTCATTAATTTGTTCAATAATCTCAAATGGTCCATATATAATGGGCTTGAGTTTCTTTGTTTCTCCTTGTAGTTTTTCCCTACAGAGATAAAGCCATGCCTAGTCTCCAACACAGAACTAATGATGCTCCCTATGATAATCATGCTTGGCTTTGTACAATTGTTGGCTCTTCTTGAACTTCTCCTAAACCCTTAGATGTATATGCATGATCTTTTCCACAAATTTTATTTCCTTCTGTTCTTCTCCTTGTATTCCTACTTATTCCTTTTTTGTCCATAATTGATGTCAAATGGTGGAGGTAAATAAACAAAACAAGTCTTGAAAGGAGACTTATTGGTGGAAGAATGAAGTGCTCTATTATAAGAGTGTTGAATGTAGACTATCTGCTCGTCCCAAGTGTTTGGATGTTTGTTTTTGTAACCTCTCAACAATTGCACCAATGTCTTATTTACTACCTCCATTTTTCCATCAGTCTGAGGATGGAAGGAAGTGGAGTAATTCAATTTGTTATCCATTCTCTCCCAAATAATTGTCCAAAATATTTCTAAGAACCTACTGTCTCGATCAGATATGATGGAATTTTACAATCCTAAATGTACCCAAACATGGATTAAAATAGTTCAGGTGCTTATCGTCCAGAGATTGTCTTCTAATAGTGAATGAGAACACACATTTTACTAAAATTATTTACCACAATGAACAAGTATTCATGGTATCTACGAGTCATAGGAAAACCTTCAACAAAATCCATGGAGATGCTCTCCCAAGTTCTATTTGGTATTGACAATGACATGTACAAACTAAGTTTCCATTTGTTTGTCTTGATAGTGTTTCAAAGAACGCAACCTCTAAAAACATTTACCACCTTCTCCTACATCTTTGGCCAATACACATATTGTTTCATATTCGCCACTATATTTGTCACACCAAAATGTCCAACAACCCTATAATTGTTTTCTTCTCTCATCAACTGAACTCTCGTATCTCAAGGTATGCATAGTTTGTCCATCTTGAACACCAACCCATATTGGAGGTGATATTTGTTTCCTTCCATGGAAGTGACTACCCTCTCCTTCAGCTGCTTGCAGAATCCTCTGAAATATTTATCTCCCTCATAATCTTCACTTAGAAGTTAATGAGTGAAAGGATCAAGATCCATTATCATCCCAATTTCTACAATCTTCTTCAATGGTGGCCGAGAGAGCATGTCTTCAAGTCTATTTGTGACTCCTTTCTTGTACTTAATCAATAATGAAATTACTGCAAGAAACATAACAACTTGTAATGCCTCACTTGTTTCATATTTATCTAACTCTATAGATACTGAAGGCGTTTTTGATATGTGTGTATGATAGTCTTTTTTCCCAAGAGGTAATGCTTCCACTATTAGAAAAATAGGATTGCAGAGAAATAAAATAAGACAAATGCGGAAATAAAACACAGAAGATACACAATACAATAGAGACACATATATACATGGTTCACCCAATGTGGGATACATCCACCATATAAATTTCTAGGTACTTCCTTTTTATTATCCAGCAAAATGAAGGGATACAACCTACAACACACCCTTTGTAACTTCCTCTTCTTTCTCTCGTAGTATCCTCTCTCAGAATATAATAATCACACTCATACATAGTTGTAATACAATTGCCTCATAAAATAGGGTTTCCTTCTAGGGAAAAAAACCCTAACATAACTTCTACCATCATATATATGACCTTATAATGAATGATCCAGATTGACTACAAAATTACAATATTTTACAAGGCAATTTTTGAGGGGGCTCTCAGACCCCCTTCATTCGGGGGCTAGCCCCCGAACCCCCAGCAGAAGTGGGATAGGAATACCTGCATATAAATCAAGGATTCTTCACCGCTTACACAATTGCAAAGAGTTATTTATCATAAGTGGGATAATCAATAATTTCTCCATGAAACAATTATGAATGGTAGCACACAAGCATTCCTCCTTGCATGAGTACTAATTCAACATGGCTAAGACTAGAGCATCATTGATTTTATTCTTCAAGTTTTCAAATTCTCTTTATTGCATCTTACCCCAATGAAATATCTTTCCTTTGGCAGTTATGGCATGCAATGGTGTTGCTACTGTGGAGAAATTTACAATGAAATTTCTCAAATACTGAGTTTCTCCCATGAAAATTTTGACCTCTATCACATTGGTGGGAATAGTCCATTGGGTGATGGTTTCAATCTTCTTTGGATCTACTCTTAGCTCTCCTCCTCCAATCATGTGTCCAATATATATTAAGGAATGTTTTCCAAGATCACATTTCTACAAGTTGGAAATTAGTTGAGTCTTCTTCAAGGTCTCTAGTACCTGTGTGACATGTGAGAGCTTCTCCTTACAAGTATTTCTAAATATCTGCATGTCATCCAGATATATTATTACAAAAGAGTTAATGAAGGGATGTAGTAGATAATTCATCAGTCTCATAAATTTTGCATGTGCATTTCATAATTTAAAAGGCATTACTAGCCACTCATACAAACCTTATCTTGTTTTGAACAATTACTTCCACACGTCTTATAATTTGATCCTCACTTGGTGGTAACCTGACTTGAGGTCCAGCTTGGTGAATAATTTATCTTTCTGTAGTTGATCTAACAAGTCATCAATCTTTGTCAAATGATATTTATTCTTGATGGTGATATTATTTAGGGCACGGTAGTCAATGCACATTCTTAGGCTTCCATCTTTATTTGGAACCATGATGATGGGTGAACCAAATGGTGATGTATTGGGTATGATGACTCCCTTCTCCAACAATTGTTGCAACTACTTCTTTACTTCATCTTCTTCGATGATGGACTTCCTATACAACCCAATGTTAGGTAGTGGTTGTTGGAAATTTGGTTGTGATTGATGTCAACCTTGATAAATAGGTGAAGTATCATTGATTGATTGGTTTGAGAAGCATTGTCAATATTGGATATTTTGTTATGAAGGTGACTTGAATGTCAAGCATTGTCAATATTGGACATAATGTTATGAAGGTGAATTGAATGTCAAGCATTGTCAGTATTGGGCGTAATGTTATGAAGGCGACTTGAATATCAGTACAAAGATAATATTGACTAATATATTGTATGATATTGATACATTCATCCTATATTGTATAAGGTTGAGATTGTGTCATTATCATCCATGCACAAAAGAAGAAATTGTCTAGATAAAAAGGGTAAATGGGTAATCCAATATGGATCCATACAAATCAAAAATAAAGAAGTTAATAAGACATGGTTCATTAAAATTGATTAAGTAAATTTCAATTAAAGAAGAGTCCAGAGATGAGACAAAATTTCAACGGTGGATGTTTGGTGAGGAAGCATTGACACGATTGAGTCAAAATTCAAGTCTATTCAAACAACAATAAGGTCGACTATATGGAAGTCAATCGACTACAAGATGAGTCAAAGTCAAGTTGACCAATTGCAAGCCTGCATATTGAAGGAAGTTGGAGAAGACAATTCAAAAAATTTCAAGACGACTGGAATACAAGTCGACCAACTAAAGGTCGAAGTCAAAGGAAAATTGAGTCGGGAAATATAATTCAGCCAAAGCAAGTTGAGAAGACCAAAGTCAAATTTCTCAAGTCAATTTTCTTCCAAGTCGAGTTAGTCCAAGAAAGAAGTAACCTAAAGGTCGAAGTCGAAGCAAACTTAAATACAAGTCGGGTCGAGGATGAAGTAAGATGGGTCGACTAGAATTGAAATTCTCAAGTCGAAATTTATCCTAGTTGAGTCAACCAAAAATATGTTTGTCAGTCGAATGAGAAAGAAAATACGAAAAAGGGTGAGACCAAGTCAAATTTTTAGTGAATAGTAGTTGAGAGGGAACTGGTTTTAATATAACCATCAAGTAAATTTTTTACAAGTTGAGTTTAAATAATCACCAACAAAGGAGATGTGTGGAGGTCGATTTATAAATTCATGAAAATGTAATATGTATTGAAGTCGATCTATCATCTGACGACGAAAGGAAAATATGAGCATGTTTCCTTCAAAGAACCTCTTGTATCAGCAACCTCGCACACGTTTGGGGGAAATTTCTTATTTTTCGGATAATTGGGCATGTTCTGCAAAAAAAACCATGTCATAGAATTTTAAAATTCATTTCCATCACTCCAGAATATTCATACGAAAGTCATTGTCTAAATTAGTGTACGAAAATAAATTAATAAAAGTTACCATTTGTGTTAATTAAAGGAAGGGGTGCAATGTTTCATTCCAAAATGACACATTGTTTCAACGTGGAACCATTTGGAGGACTATATAAGTAAAGGAATATGAAGGGAACAATTTGTATTGTTGGAAAAGCATAGTAAAATGGATTGAGTGAGAATCCATGCATACATGGATTTAATGAAAAACATTTCCTAGTCTAGTTGGTGCTTGTAGACAAGCAAGGTCTTGTTATGAGGATTAGATTCCTCATTTTCTTAGTTGGATATGAAAACTAAAATATTGGTCTTCTATCAAAGAGTTGGATATCTCATATTCAGTTGAAGTTGAAGATATTAAAATATTGACTTTATTTGTATTCATTCAAGTTAAATAAATAAATAAAATGATATTTTATCTACTTCATACAGTTTGTGTTATACATGTTTATGAATAATTAATTGAACTTCATATATCTTATTCAGTTAATTTAGTTAATATATGAAAGTGTAAAATTTAGCCAAAATTTCCAAACACCTATTCATCCCCCCCTCTCAGTGTTAGTGTGTGTTTCAACAATTGGTATCAGAGAAGGTTCCTTCACTACATTTTAACTACTCAATTGTTCTGAAGAGAACAATTGGTATTAGAGCAGGTGCCTTCAACATAATTTAAACAATTGAAGGTAGATTTTGATTAAATGGATGAAAAAATGTGATCCATACGGATGTCGGTGGCCTCCCACCTATTCCAACTAGCTCATTTTGGAAGTTTTCCAGTTTGGCAGTTATTTCCTAGTTTCTGGGTCCCTGACTTCCAGGACCATTTTGAGGCCCTAAACAACATTTTTGGGGCTTTCCAAAGTCAACATCTGTAGGGATCGCCATAGGAAACATGTGTATTCCTCGTATAAATATTTCCAATGGGATATCGTGCACCTAAAACGAAGATCGTATGAAAAAGTTATGACCTCGGAAAGTTGATGTACTATCTTACCAAAACGGGACCCACATGACTTTTGGCGCTTCATCTCCTACAGTTAGGTTTTTCGATATCTATGGTTTTTTACATTCCTGTTTATTGTAAAAATGCCTTGAGAGCCTCATTGTAATCATCTTTTGTCGAATGAGCACAGTCGTCACATCTCTTCTCAGAGATAAGCCACCACCATTCTAGCAAGCTTGTTTTCCGCTACATTTTACAGTTTCATCTTATTTCCTTATTGAATAGAAACTAGTTTTATTGTATATATTTTATTCTGTGTTAAGCATATTTTGATAATAATCTATTCATTTTGTTCTTCTCATAAAATCTAGATCAGTGGTATCAGAGAGGTTTTCTCCTTGTCGTTCTTAATGCATGTCCACAATGAGGTCAGGTATAAATAATTGGGTCTCTAGCTTATTTCTCTTGAGGAAAAAATATCTCGCATGCCCAAGAGACCTCTCATGGCGAGAGAAAAGAAATACGATGGGACAATATATCCCTTCAAAATGTTTCTTGAGGAATCCTTCATGCAACAAAGGAACAAGATGATGAATAGTTTTTCACAAATCCTTCAGTGGCTATCAACAGATGACGCATCTTCCTCAAATGGAGGCGTTGCCCCCTTCAAGGTACAAATCAAATTCGATATTACTATATTTGAAGTTCAGATAGACATAGATATTGTATACATATGGTTGAATCTGCTAGAAGGGTATTTCTATGTCCATAACTTCTCGAATAGAGAACAAATTACTTTTATGCTCCTCAAAGTCGTTCCCCATGTCAAAGATTGGTGGGAAACCTTCTGTGAGCAGAAGGAAATAGAGGAACCCTCATTATTTACATTCACGATCACCTTGGAGTTCTTCAAGGATGTTATTAAGGAAAAATACTACCATGTTGGAAGTTATGATGACCTATATACAAAATGGACCACCCTGCGGTAGGAAAGAGAACAAGCAGTACCCGAGTTCATAAATATCTTCCATACCTTGCGCACCAAGATCAGTATCAAAGATTATGAGTGACATCTGGTGCTCAAGTGTCGCAACAGTCTACATAGATACATCTAGGCCGATGTTGGCCCTTGACCAAGTTTTGGGAGATCCTTGGTCAAGTTTGACCTATTTTGGGACTTCAACAGCCTGTCGAAGAAGGAGCACAAGATGAAGAAGAGATCATGGGATCTCGGCCTCTTTTTGGGTCCTTTTTTGGGTTTGGGATTATGTAATGGGTATGGGATGTCATCCCATGGGTTTACCCATGTTTATGCCTATTTTGTAAAGTATAAATAGATGTCTAGGCAATGTAAGGACGGGCATCTATGTGATGTTAGGCCAATGTGATAAGTGTTGGTGATCAATATATGTAATTGAAGGATTGTAAGTGCTCTGTGAATACTTTTTGAAGCTTACAGAGCTAAGTGAAAGTGAGTGTACAAGTCTTAGTGTTGTAACCTAGCTCGAGGAAGAAGGATCTAGTGAAGTGCACAGATATCCCGTCTTATGCAGAGTAGGGTTTTTGAGGCTCTATGCATGTAACTGATTAAAAAAAGATAATATAAGAGAATAAGATTTGGTGGGCATATCCCCAGGGGGGGTGAACCACATATATGTTGTGTTTCTCTACTTTGTGTGATGTGTTGGTGTGTTTATGTGTAACTTTCTATGATATATATGAATGTTAGATAAAACTGATGTTGCTTTGTGCTTATAAAAGAAAATGAATGTTATATATGACCTATGTGAGTATGATTAGTACCTAAATATTATAGATCTAATATGTTCCTTTTATGCTAAGTGCTATTAGATGTGGATCTGGTTGAATACTGCGATGCTTTGTAATTAGGGTTTTTCTGCACTGTTACTAAGAACTGAATGTTGATGAATGTTTACTGCTAAGTGCTCTGTTAAGTGTTAGAATCATAGATCTGTGTCTCATCTAAGGTTGCATACATCTAAGTCCTGCAACCACCCCTACCTCTACCTTGGGTGAGACTTCATCTGCTTCGCAGGTGTTTCCGAAAGGGCCGGTAGTTGTGTTTTTGTTGGTGCGTTGTTGTAGCGTCGAACCCTGGGTCTTCCCCTTTGCGAACAAATGGTTCCGTTGCTGCAACCTAAAACCATGATTGTTGGGAACTGAGAAAGAAGAAGCTTTGTGTAAAGATCTGACCTGAAACTGTGATTGCTGGGAACTGAGAAAGAAGAATCTTTGTGCAAAGATCCAACCTAAAATTGTGAAAGATCTGTGCGTTGATCTATCACTCTAGTGTGCAGTACTCTACTTAGTTTTTGAAGCTTTGTGCTAAAGAAAAGAGGTAATATCTGAACGCTTTGTTCTCTGATAAAGGTAAGAATAGTGAAAATTTTAGATCTAGAAGCTTTGTGTTCTGTAGAAGTAGGATTAGTGGAAATTTGTTTTTCTAAAGTATGGATCTAGGCATGTTTGATAAGATGTGTCCTAGATTGAAAACTAGGGCACTGACAGACGAAAGAAGATGTAATATGAGTAGATACGATAAGAATAGTGAAAAATATGGTATACCTATGTATAGAAAGAATGTTTGGACTAACAAATGGATGCAGGATTCTAGAAATAATTTTTTGCAGGTTAACTACTATGATCCTAGTACGCAGTATAGGAAAGGATGGGGATCATTTAAGAGAAAGAGAGGATTAACCCTTTGTTATAGTTACAGAAGACCAGGACATATGGCTAAGGAATTCCTTGGTAGAAAACCTAGTTGCCTCTGTTGCAAAGCTATGGACCATGAAGTTTTGGATTTCCCTAGAATGATTGCTCAGCTTGAAAGGATGAATATGAGACAAGAAGACCATGAGAAAAGTCACACAACTGAGATTATGGCAGAACCCCAGAAATAATCAGAGAAAGTATTTCTACAAAAGAAAGAAACCCTAAATGATCACCGACATATCAGTTTATTAGAGGTTTTCAAAGAAAAAAAATGCATTGAAGCAAGAATAAGAGACTTTGAAATTGACTGTGTTCTAGATGAAGAAACACAGGTGAATATCATGAAAGAGAGAACTTGGGAAACTTTAGGGGAGCCTACTATGATTCCCTCACTAGAAAGAATAGGACTATTCAGAGGAAAGTTGATAAACCTATGTGGAGAGATTACCTAGATATCTATGAGTGCCAAGGGAACTTCGACAAAGGAATAATTTGAAGTTGTTAAGTTTATTGAGGATAGAGCTCCATTTACTATGTTTCTCAGAAAACCTTGGATTGAAAGAGATCAGGCCAGAGGGGAAGAAAAATAATCCATAGAACAAAAGAAGCAAGAGCTAAAATATTTCATGGCTAGGAGGATCGCACAATTGATTGAAGAATAGGAGAACTGAGCGAAGCTATTTAAAAACAAAGACTAGAATTTCAAAGTTGGAAGAACACTAGAAGACCCGTAAAACATTTCAGTACCTATTCCAGATACACATGAAGCATTACCCCTGATTTCTAGGAGAGAATCTCAACATCACGAAGTTACTATGCCAAAAGAAGATAAGAATTAGAATGGAAAAAGGAATTCTGAGATGAATCTCACTGGAAAAAAGGATAGAAAACTATGTAAGAAGAGAGCTAAGATTGAAAAGTTACAGAAGGTTCCTGAGGGAACTTTGCAGAAGGAAAATTTACAAAATTGGAGCTTCGTTGGAATACCAGTACAAAATCACATGGCACTTCGCCATGGCGAAACAATATAGCCATTAGAGACAATATAATCGTTCGACTGACGCCCCGAATGGGAAGAAAGGAATTAATGGTTTGACAACTTTCCACCAAACCGTTGGGACCACGCTGTAATAGAAAGAACTGAGGCTTCTTACCTATTGCAAGAGATTTGTTACCAAGTATCTATTTATCCCATTGTGCCATGCACTAAGAACACCTTTTTCTAACCATGAATTTGAGCCTGCATATTAGTTGATTCTCACATAGTGATCATTGTTCTTTCTCCATATATCCCACTGTAATGAGAGATTACTCTTTGAACCTGAGACTTTCAAACACGAGCATGTATGTTGAACGAGTTCAGCATGGCAGAGAAAAATTTCGAGGAAGTTCTCATCGACCTCATGACCAAAATAGAAATGTCGATGTCTGCAGGTATACAAGCGTCATTGATGAGAGGACTATAAGCCTCTTCGTCGACTTCTCATGGAGATGGATCATCCCGACTGTCAGCAGAAAAGTGAACCAAACACAGAGATGACCTAGCCAATGCAAAGTTGATCCCATCTATATTACCTGACTATATACCTCCTCTAGCTGGCGCGATAAGTCGTGATAGTGTACCTAGATATTTCGAGTACACCATGGTCACTGTGTACCTCTCGAAGGGGATACACGTAGTTCATACATAGCAAGATAATATCACAGCATTGAAGTTCAGTGACTTCAACCTCAGAGATTGCAAAAGCTACAACATGTTGGCTCCATACAAATACCTAACCAGTACAAAGGGAAAGAACTCAAATATCATCCCTCAACCATGGACGATGAACCTCGTGAAGTCCACCTTGTTAAATTTCATGAAAATCCCACACTTCAGAAGACACCAGGAAGTCAATGCCTGTGTCAAGCTACTACTGTCATGTTACCATCTTTCTACCTAGGGAAGGCCACAGGTCATGCACTAGAACAGAATATTAAGGACACATATGGAAATGTCGAGAAGGGGACGCGAGGCTACAAGGTAGCCTCCATCCAGAATGGCGCAGTGTGCCTAGCATGTCAGTTAATAGCTAGAAATATGGTACGTAAGAACCGACCCACACAGGTCATGGGCTTTGTCGTCGACCTCGCGGGGAAGTGTGTAGAGGCCTTACAGATGAACTGGGTGAAGTACCTAGTCAACGAGCTTGAACTAGACTATCACGAAGCACAGAATCAGGGATACGAGTTTCACCTCAGCTGGCTCCTAATCCTCATCGCCTTTTTTTCCTGGGAAATGCTGGAATATGAAACCTTCCCAGATAACGAACCATTTGAGTCGCTTTCCATAAATTTCGATACCCTTTGGTATTCGAGTGATATGAAAAAACAGTGGCAGTTGAACACTATTTTTCATACCTATTACCTTCAGCTAAAGAGAGCCATCAAATATGAGCCTCACATGACTTTGAACACCTTACAGAGGTTTCGAATCTTGATGAAGTTCAATGCATATCGACATTTCATTTACATTAAAGCGCGAGCCAATGAACACAAGGAGCAACTCCAGTCATACTATAAACTTATAGAAGAGGACCTGGAGGAGATCACTAAGGACTGGTTTTCAGATCTCCTTATCCCCGCCGACCTTGTAGAGATGTTTGATCTTGAACTAGACAGTCTGGAGACCACTCACAAAGAACAAGACACACCTGGAACTAGCAGAAGACAGAAGACTGAAGAAGTCCTAGATTTAAGTAATGCCTCAAGGAATACTACTTTCACATCACCTGAGCGAGGAGGTTAATGTGATGTAGAAGAGATGAAGGACAGAGAAGATGAACAAAAGAAAGGAGAAGTAAGACCGCCCAGAGATGAGGCTGACCCCTTGAAGAAGAGAAATATTTCTCCCCTGAAACCTTCTTCCCAAAAGAAATAAAGAGCCATTGTAACCAAGATGCAGACTACACTTACTCTTGATGACTTTGACTTCATCATAACAACTCTAAATTACGCTTCACTGGAAATCACAGAGAAACAAGGATTGAAGCAGGAGGAAATGTATGATAGAATTGAGGTCAAGATCTGAGGGGTAAAGTAGGATCTTCAGTCCAATCACGCAGTCTCGATTGTGTCCCTACCATCGAGAGAACAAGAATTGGGGGATGAACCAGCCCAACTTCGCCGCCTAGTAGATGCAACCGAAGCTCACCTTCGACGAGAGCAAGACGAAACAGAAAAATCCACCCAGGCTTTGACACAAGTACAAGGAGTACTTGTAGAACAACGTCGAGTTGTAGAGCATGAGAATATTTCTCTCTAGACAAATTTTGACGAGGAGAAAGCACAAATGTAGCAATAAAAGGAACAGTTGCTCCTAGGGTAACTCGAGGTAGAAGACGCAGTAAAGTACAGATCACTTCACTCTGTGACAGGCTTAGAGCCACAGGAAAAAGACCAGGTTGAGCATCAAGTAGAGAATCTCGTGGAAGACATCCAACAGCTACAACAAAAAATTTCAGATTTAGAGCTCTGCACAGTGCCCAACACTCCGTAGGATGTCAGAGACCAAAGAGAAGCGACTTCCCGGAGCACAGTCAAGAGAATAAAATATTTTTCCATGGAATGAAAGAAACGCAGTGACCGCAGTGCCCAGACTTATGAGAAAATCACTGAGAATGCATAACTAAAGGCACTGGAGTCACAGCTCCATGAGGCAAAGAAGCAAGCAAAGACAATACAGACGCAATTGAATCCCCTGTCAGTTGTGGAAAGAATGAAACGATCCCAAGAGAAGCGCACTTCCTAGCATCAGGTTCACATCGTTTAGAGTAAATTCATGGAAGTGACTCAAAGACTCCAACCTGTATAGGACGAGGCTTACCAACTATTCACAAAGATCGAAGGTTGAGGAGAAGAATTGGAGCAAGTTGTTGTTGTAGCAGAACAATGCCTAGAAGGACTCGTGAACGAGGTAGTCATCCAAGAGTTCACTGAATATGAGGTCATGGCACAACAACAAGTTGAAGTAGCTCAAGCCAATATCGAGGCTTTCGAAGCAGAACTACCCAGATCAAAGTGACTCAGGACGAGTCACAGGGGAGTGTTGGGGACCTGTTAGCCCTTGACCAAGTTTTGGGAGATCCTTGGTCAAGTTTGACCTATTTTGGGACTTCGATAGCCTATCAAAGGAGGAACGCAAGATGAAGAAGAGATCACGG
>SNQJ01S0187939.1:2716-14441 GCA_010110895.2 Picea sitchensis | reverse complement strand
AATGTGGGTCCTAGTCAAATTAATTTGTGAGATGCAAATTAAAAGATAACTTTATGACTAAAGTTAGGGTGAGTGAAGAGACACCTAATCTTCGCCGCTCATCTAATCTAATCTCAACCGTTAGATTAGAAAACCCCTCACCTTCCCTCATGAGGTTGACTAGGGCAAGAGGACGCACCCATTATTGGGTAGTTCATTCATTTCTTGTTGAAAGAGTAAGAAAGAGCTGAGAGAGGTTGAGCTTGAGAAGAGAGACAACATTTGCTAAAGGAGAGCACACATCCCAAGGAAAAGAGCAACACAAATTTTGAGGCAGTAGGTAGCAAGGAAGAACAGGTTGTACCGTACAGATTTTTGAAGGTCGTACAACAATACATGTGGACAAAAATTGAGGTGGACAGCAGCTATGCTTTCTGAAAGTATTGGCACACTTTTCAAGGCTATCGTACAACATTTAATTGGCATAGAAATCGAGGAAGGAGCTAGGCACACTTTTCTGGGTGAGAAAAGTCTATACAGTCTGTACAGACTTACAAAGAAATCGAGGGCTATACCACAAAAAATTCTAGGCATGTTTTTCAAGGTGCTGGCACATTTTTCAAGGAATTTTTCCTGCTGGGTTTTTCATACAGTCTTGGCAGAATTTTGGGCACAAATTTCGAGACAGTTTGTACAACATTAATTACTGGGACAACCGTACAGTTGTATGGATTTCTGGTTCAGAAATTGAGGAGCAAAGATACAGGAATGTCCAGATAAGTTTGTGTAAATTTCTAAACATGAATATGTTGTAAAAGAAATTTCTTAGAAGCTCAATAATAATAAAAATCCCTCTCTCACTAGTTTTCCCCTTGTGGGTTTTTCCAGGGTTGAAGTTAGCCCGAAAATTCTTGTGTCTAAATTTTCTGAGTTTTGCATACTGCTGATATTTTATTTTTGCGTTGAAATCGATGTTCAGAATCCTCATGTTTCAATTCTAAAGTTTATTTTCTGCTAAGTTTTTTATATGCTGAAACTGTGCTAAAACTGGGTTTGGGCATTTAACTTTGGCTAAAAAATCAGCGAGACTGAAACTAGGTTGTGGTCTGAAATTTTAACAGTTTTGTTTTAAAGCTTGCGTAAAAATAAAAACAATCCTGAGCTTAGTTTTTGTTCTTTCTCATGCTCCTAAATACATGAAAACAAATTACCGAGCTTAGTCTTTGTTATTTATCATGCTCATAAATCAATCAGAATGTAACCAAGTATACTTTCATCACTTTTTCAGACTCATAAAGGTTATACGAAAAAGGAACCCACTGGCATTCCCATTAAGCTCTTTTTGGACTCTCTAAACATGAAAAGATTGTTGAGCGATCTTGTTCTTTTCACGCTCGTTAAAGTATTAGAAAACACGTCTACTGAGTGATAGTTTATCTCTTTTTCGGTCTCATCAGACTACTTTACGAAAAAGGAACTGAGAGAGTTCTCTTTAAGTGTTTTTTAGACTCTATAAACATGAAAAACCCCCAAGTTTTCTATCTTTGGACTTGTTAAACAAGCATCGAAAGACATATATGGGACCAAACCACTCCTTCCTAGGGTTCATTAAACATACTCTGAGGGACTCGTCCAAAGGATGAGCTTACATTACAAACATATGTTATCCTCCTCAAGCTTGCATAAAAATAAAGAGGTAATTGCCAGAAATGGTGGGGGGGGAATTGGGAAAGAAATGTGTCTAAACATGTATTCTGTGGAAGAGTCACTTTTGAACATGAAACTGATGCAAGAGAATCATAAGAAGCTAGCGAAACAAGCAATGTAAAATTCAAAAGACAGCCGGAAAAGCACCAGTGCACGTTTTTGAAATGTTTTGAAAAATTAATGAAGCAGATATTAATGCGATAGCTGGGGGAAGCGTACTTACATTTATATCTTAGATGTTGTAAACAGATCTTGAGCACTACTCTCATCTGTAGAATGTAAAGGCATTTATATGTAATTAATGAAAGTAGGTAGATTTGAATTCATAGATTAGACAATTTAGAGAGTAGGAGGGAAAACAGATATAGACACCCTCACTCTTGTATCATTGAAATGTTTATGATCATTCAGATTTCATAAGCAGTAGAGATGTAGTAGAGAGCTGTATAGAAGAACCCATGTACAAAAGCACTTGAGTTAATATATGAAGCTTATTGTTTACATTTGTTGAATGGTATGTTTACAGTTGCTTTGTTTCTTTGTATGCATTTGTTTCAATGCCATGTTATGTGTATGATTTCATGTTGAGTGTATGAAGTCTGAGAGAGGAGAAGAATGAGTTTCAATTGTTTCTATTCCTAAGAATTCTTTCAAGGAGTGCAGTGAATGTCCACAAGGTGTGTGTTGATGAGGGTCTGAGTTTTATCTCAGAAAGCTCAGGAGAGATACCATTGTTCTCATACCAGATGAAGTGCAGGTGAAATACAGAGCTGTGCATGGTGTGCGAAGGCCAATTGAAGCCTTGGATTTTATAAATCTAGAAGGAAGGTTGAAGGACCACTATTGCAAGGAGTGCACAGGGTTGGAGACTCAAATAACCAGAGGTTATTTGAAGGTTTTCCGCAAGGAGTGCGAGTAGGGATCCTTTTGGGAAGCTTGAGTTTAATAGTGAAAGTTCAGAAGGGATTTAACCTTTGGTGTGCTCAAAGGGAGACGGAGGCCGAAATCGTCTCATAGAAGTTAAGGTCAGGAGGGAGAAAAATAAGTTGTTGGACAGGGGTCATTGAAGAGTGCATATGGTGGTCAGAATTCTCCGTGGAGAACTCATGAAGTCACAAGGACCATAGGATCCAGAGGAGCTGCAAGGTGGTTAGGAGTTGGATGAATCTGCCACCCTATCATCAAGAACCAACATGGACCATTGATTGTGGTCTGTCTAAGCCATTAGATCATTTCAGGAATTCAGGATCCATAAGTTTAGAGTGTAGACTAAAATCCTTGCTCACTCCAAAACCCGAATCGTGAAAAGGATTGCTAAGGGTGAAATTTTTTTATTTCAAGGTTAGACATACTGGAAATATCGATGACAAGGAACCGAGACCTTAGCATTGAAAATCATGAAATCATGAAATGCGACGTGCCTTTGGTGTGAAACATCATCATTTCGGCATATCATGATTCAACATTTCAGAACCCCTGATGACAAGGAGCTGGAGCGCTTTGCACTGAAAACCCCAAAGTCGTGAAATGTGAAGTGTCTTTGGAATGGAATCCTGGAATTTTGGCATTTCGGGGTCCAGGAAGTAGAGGAGACAAGTGATTTTTGGAACCGAGAGTTTCAAACCCCTGGTACACGAAATCCCGAAAAAGGGTCGCTATTTCAAAATTTGGGAATGGGTGCGGCAAGTGAGTTCGGATCGAGAATTGTGAACTCCCGGTACATGGAGTCCTGAAAGGCCATCGATTGCGCATTCCATGGGATGTGGAGCTCATTTTGGCATTCCAACATTTTGGAATTCGGTGAATCATAAGGCAAGAGGAATGATTGTTGGGTCATTCGCTCAAGTCCTGAAAAGCCGAATTTAGTGGCAACAGGTGTTGTGCGTTGGAACGGTCAGCCCTTATTGATAATTCACATTTCAACATTTGTCAAGAGCTGTGGGGATATATTGGGACTCTCCAACTCCCAAAACCTGAATTCCTTTGTGGCTCAAAAAAAGGGTTTTATTAACCCTTGGCATGGTTTTATTGAAGATCCTGTGCGGATCTCGGCCCGAGGCAGGGGGTCTGCGTCAGTTGTGGTATCAGAGCTAAGAACAAATTCTTTTCTTTCTATAGTAGAGAGAAGGGAGGAAATTTTATAGTTATTCCATCGAGAAGAAGAGACAGGCAAATACCTGATCCAGTAGAGGAAAGAGAAATGCCAAGAAGAAGAGACAGGCAAGTACCTGATCCAACAAGGGAAAGAGAGATGTGTGAATTACATGCCAGGCTTGATGCTATGGAGAAAACAAAGAGGTACATAGTTGGCGTTGGAGATATCAATAAGACAAAAAGCGAAAATGAAGCTGGAAATGAAGGAGAAGAAGTTGTAGTCGAAGATGCTGCAGAAGAACGCATATTCAGGGTTGTTGCTAAGATAGGTGCTAGAGAAAAAATGGACATTCCAATGTACGAAGGAAACTTGGATGTTAAAGAACTTCTAGACTGGATTAGAGCTCTAGAAAAATACTTCAACTATGAGGATGTCGAGGAAGATAAGAAAGTCAAACATGATGTTACTAGACATAAAGGGCATGCAACACCGTGGTGGGATGAACTGCAGGCTGACAGATGCTGCAAGGGTAAGCAGAAAATCAAATGTTGGGATAGAATGTTTGCAAAGATGAAAGCCAAATTTATACCTAGGGATTATCAAATCACTTTGTTTTAGAGGATGTAGAATTTGAGATAGAAGCTGATGTCAGTGAAGGAATACAATGAAGAATTATACAAGATAAACATTAGAGCAGGTCATCGAGAAAGCGATGATGAAAAAGTTGCCAGCTACATGAATGGTCTGCGATATGACATTCAAGATGAGATGAGCATGATGACCATTCAGACTATGGAAGATGCTTATCAGATGACTCTAAAAGAAGAAGAGAAGTTGAGCTAGAAGAAAGGTCAAAGAGGCTGAGGCAGAATTCAAAGCAGAGGCAAGACGATTGCCCAGGGAAGAACTCAAAAACCTAAAGAAGAGGAGAAGAAACCTCAAACTCAACTTGAGAGAGGAGGAAGCTCACAAGGAAGTCAGTATGCTGATAGAAATACTTTTCCTCGAGCCAGAGGAAGAGGAAGAGGTAGAGGCGGTGAAGTGAAATGCTTTGTCTGTGGAAAAATTGGACATAAATCCTATGAGTGTCCATATAAGAAGAAAGATAGTGGTGAAACTTACATTGTCGAAGCTCAAGGACAGAATGTTGAGGCAAAAGACACTAAGGGTGGAAGATCCTTAATGATGAGGAAAGTTCTCTTGAAGCTATAGAAGGAAGCAAAAAACCCATCCCAAAGAAACAGTTTGTTTTAGACTTCTTTCAAAACTAAGGATAGAGTATGCAAGGTCATAGTGGATAGCGATAGCACAAACAATCTTATATCTACAGAGATGGTAGAAAAGTTGGAGCTGGAGTTTGTTGCACATCCAAGCCCATACAGAGTTTCGTGGCTACAAAAAGGACATCAGGTAAATGTCACTAAACAATGTTTAGTTGAATTTAAAATAGGAGGATATAAAGATGAAATATTATGTGATGTCATTCCCATGGATGCTTGTCATCTATTGCTGGGTAGTGTATGGAAATATGACAAAAACATAGTTCATGATGGGAGAAATAACACATACACCCTGGAGAAAAATGGTAGGACTCACATGTTGATGTCAATTAAGGATAAAGAGGTGAAAACAGAAATGAGCAACACTGTACTTCTCATGAGTGGGAAGGAACTTCTTAATGAGGTTAAGAAGAAGGAAGACACACAATTTATTGTGGTCAGGAAGCCCAAAATTGTTTTGACCAGTACGAGGATAGATGATTTACCAGAAGAAATNTGTTGCACATCCAAGCCCATACAGAGTTTCGTGGCTACAAAAAGGACATCAGGTAAATGTCACTAAACAATGTTTAGTTGAATTTAAAATAGGAGGATATAAAGATGAAATATTATGTGATGTCATTCCCATGGATGCTTGTCATCTATTGCTGGGTAGTGTATGGAAATATGACAAAAACATAGTTCATGATGGGAGAAATAACACATACACCCTGGAGAAAAATGGTAGGACTCACATGTTGATGTCAATTAAGGATAAAGAGGTGAAAACAGAAATGAGCAACACTGTACTTCTCATGAGTGGGAAGGAACTTCTTAATGAGGTTAAGAAGAAGGAAGACACACAATTTATTGTGGTCAGGAAGCCCAAAATTGTTTTGACCAGTACGAGGATAGATGATTTACCAGAAGAAATCTAGGAGTTGTTGGGAGAGTTTGCTAATATAGTAGTGGACAAACTACCTTGTTCATTGCCACCTATCAGGAGTATAAGCCATCATATTGATCTTATACCTAGAGCCAATTTTCTGAACAAAGTAGCATATTGGTTGAAGCCACAGGAAAATGAAGAAGTTAAGAGACAGGTCTAGGACTTAATGGACAAAGGATTCATTCGAGAAAGCTTGAGTCCATGCACTGTTCCGACAGTGCTCAACCCAAAGAAAGATGGAGGTTGGAGAATGTGTACAGACTCAAGGGAGATCAATAATATTACCATCAGATACAGATTTCCATTGCCAAGGATGGATGACTTGATGGATTTCTTGAGTGGAGCAAGATTTTTTTCGAATATTGATTTGAAAAACGGATATCATCAAATTTGAATGAGAGAAGGTGATGAATGGAAGACAACATTCAAGACGAATGAGGGGCTATATGAATGGCTTGTCATGCCATTTGGCTTAAAAAATGCACCCATTACTTTCATGAGGTTGATGAACGAAGTCCTGAAAGATTTCATAGGGAAATTCGTCATTGTATATCTTGATGATATATTAATTTTCAGCAAGACAGAAGTAGAACACTTAAAGCATTTAGTTGCAGTAATGAGAAGATTACAACAAGATAAATTGTTGATTAATATGAAGAAATCGTCATTCATGAGAACAAAACTCATTTATTTGGGTTTTGTTATCTCTGTAAATGAATTAAAAATGGATTCGGAAAAGATAAAGGCAATTAAAGATTGGCCATCGCCGAAGAGCATGTTTGAAGTTCGAAGCTTCCATGGTTTGGCTAGCTTCTACAAGAAATTCATCCAAAACTTCATTGGAATTAGCGCATCGATGATGGACATGGTGAAGAAAAGGCATAAATCTTTTCACTAGATGGAGGAAGCGGAGAAGAGTTTCAATATGCTGAAGAAGAAGATCACGGAGCAACCAATTCTGGTTTTGCCAGATTTTAGCAAGACATTCCAGCTCAGGTGTGACGCGAGTGGATTTGCAATTGGAGCAGTCTTGAGCCAAGACGACAGGACGGTCGCATATTTTAGTGAAAAACTGAATGAAGTGAAGATTAAGTACTCCACATATGACAAGGAATTTTATGCAGTCATACAAGCGTTGAAGAAATGGAGACACTATTTGGTTCCCAAGGAGTTTGTTTTGTACAATGATAATCACACTTTACAATTTGTGACTCAATAGGAGAAGTTGAACCAAAAGCATGCTAAATGGGTTCAATTCATGAAGAATTTTACTTTTGTGACTAAGCATATTTCTAGAACTTCTAATAAAGTTGTTGATGCTTTGAGCAGAAAATGTTTGCTTATACAAGAATTCAGAGTCAAGACTTTAGGTTTCGATAACCTTAAATAAATGTACAAGGATGACCCGAATTTTAAAGAGGCATATGAGGCATATGAGAATCCAATTCTTAGGGATAGAAGCCAATGGACTGAATACATGATCCAGGATGGATTATTGTTTAGAGGAAATCAACTATGTATTCCAAAATGCACCATGAGGGAGAATCTGCTGAAGGAAAAACACAGTGGATGATTGGCTAGACATTTCAGTCATGACAAGATGTTCTCAAAGATAAATGGCTCATATTTTTGGCCAGGGATGAGGGAAGATGTTAAGAAATTAATGGATAGATGAAAAATTTGCCAACACTCGAAAGGAAAAAGGTAGAACATAGAGTTATACCAACCATTTCCCATACCTGAAAGGCCATGGGACATAGTGAGCATGGATTTCATATTGGGACTACCAAGGACACGGAGAGGATATGATTCGATCTTTGTGGTAGTCGACAGATTTTCAAAAATGGCACATTTCATACCATGCTAGAAAACCAATGACGCAACTCATATTGCAAACCTATTTTTCAAGGAAGTCATCAGACTTCACGGCTTGCCAAAGAGTATCGTTTATGATTGAGATACCAAGTTCATAGGGAATTTCTAGAGAACCTTATGGAAGAAGTTGGGGACAAGTTTGTCTTTTAGTTCAGCATATCATCCTCAGATGAATGGACATATAGAGGTCATGAATAGGAGCTTGGGAGATTTTTTGAGGAGCTTAGTTACTAAACACCACAGTCAGTGGGATCACATTTTGCCACAGGTGGAATTTGCTTACAATGATTCAATAAATAGAAGCACAGGGAAAAGTCCATTCCAGATTGTATATGGAATGCAGCCAAGAGGAGTGTCTGAATTGAATGATTAGGAACAAAATGAATTTAGGAGTGCTAGTGCAGAGGACTTTGCAAAAGGAATGAAGGAGCTCCACAGCCGAGTTAAGGAGCGATTGTAGAGTTCAAGTCAAGAATACAAGTGGAGAGCAGATCAACACATGCGAGAACTTCAATTTGAAGTTAGTGATCTGATTCTTGCACATCTGAGGAAGGAAAGGTTCCCAAGGGGAATGTATAACAAATTGAAGATGAAAAATATTGGACCATGCAAGGTCATAAGGAAATTTGGAGCGAACGCATATGAAATGGAATTACCCGATGGGGTCAGAATCTCACTGATATTCAATGTTGTGGATTTATACCCTTACAGAGCTGAAGAAAAAGGAGCAGAGGAGTAACAGAAAAATATCAGTGGATAAAACAAATGCCTGTAGTTGTAGAGCCATTGAGGGAAAGCATAATTGGCAAGAGGATTAGCAAAAAGACTAGGAGAAAAGAGTATTTTTAATACTTGGTCAAATGGAAGGGACATCGAGTTGAAGATGCCATTTGGGAGGATGAAGAAGAAATTCATAAGCATGGACAGACTGTGCAAGAGCTCATGAATAGGAGTTCATGAAAATTTTCAAGCGACGAAGTATGATGCAGGAGCATCGTAAGAAGCCAGTGAAGCAAGCAACATAAAAGGTGGAAGACAGCTGGAAAAGCACCAGCGCACATTTTTGAAATGTTTTGAAAAATTAATGAAGCAGATATTAATGTGATAGCTAGGGGAAGCATACTTACATTTATATCTTAGATGTTGTAAACAGATCTTGAGCACTGCTCTCATCTGTAGAATGTAAAAGCATTTATACGTAATTAATGAAAGTAGGTAGATTTGAACTCATAGATTAGATAGTTTAGAGAGTAGGAGGGAAAATGGATATAGACACCCTCACCGTTGTATCATGAAATTTTTTATGATAATTAAGATTTCATAAGCACTAAAGCTGTAGCAGAGAGCTATAGAGAAGAACCCATGTACATAAGCACTTGAGTTAATATATGAATCTTTGACTCAATTTTCATGGTGTTGCGATGCTTACTGCTTACATTTGTTGAATGGTATGCTTATAGTTTCTTTGTTTCTTTGTATGCATTTGTTTCAATGCTGTGTTATGTGTATGATTTCATGTTGAGTGTATGAAGTCTGTGAGAGGAGAAGAATGAGTTTTGATTGTTTCTCTTCCTGAGATCTCCTGCAAGGAGTGCAACGAACGTCCGCAAAGTGTGCGTTGACGAGGGTCTGAGTTTTATCTCAGAAAGCTCAGGAGAGATACCGTTGTTGTCATACCAGCTGAAGTGCAGGTGAAACACAGAGTCGTGCAAGGTGTGCACAAGCCAATTGAAGCCTTGGATTTTATAAATCCAGAAGGAAGGTTGAAGGACCACTATTGCAAGGAGTGCACAGGGTCGGAGACTCAAATAACTAGAGGTTATTTGAAGGTTTGCTGCAAGGAGTGCGAGCATGGATCCTTTTGGAAAGCCTGATTTTAAAAGTGAAAGTTCAGGAGGGATTTAACCTTTGGAGTGCTCAAAGGGAGATGGAGGATAAAATTGTCTCATAGAAGTTAAGTTCAGGAGGGAGAATGTTGAGTCATTGGACAGGGGTCATTGAAGAGTGCATCTGGTGGTCAGAATTCTTCATGGAGAACTCGCGAAGTCGTGAGGACCATAGGATCGAGAGGAGATGCAAGGTGGTTAGGAGTTGGACGAATTCGCCACCCTATCATCAAGAACTAATGTGGACCATTGATCGTAGTCTTTCTGAGCCGTCAGATCATTTCGAGAATTCAGGATCTGTAAGTTCAGAGTGAAGACCAAAATCCTTGGTCACTCTAAAACCTGAATCGTGAAAAGGATTGTTAAAGGTGAAATTTTGGTATTTTGGGGTTCGGCATACCAGAAATATTGATGACAAGGAACCGGGACCTTAGCATTGAAAATCCCAAAGTCACGAAATGTGACGTGCCTTTGGTGTGAAACATTGACATTTCGACATATCAGGATTCGACATTTCGAAACCCCTGATGAAAAGGAGCCGGGGCACTTTGCACTAAAAACCTCGAAGTCGCGAAATGCGAAGTGTCTTTGGAATGGAATCCTGACATTTCAACATTTTCAGTTCTGCGAAGTAGAGGATACAAGTGATTTTTGGAATCGAGAGTTTCAAACCCCCGATACATGAAATCCCAAAAAAGGGTCGCTATTTCGGAATTCATGAATTGGTGTGGCAAGTGAGTTGGGATCGAGAATCGAGAACTCTCGGTATGCGGAGTCCCAAAAGGCCATCGATCATGCATTCCATGGGATGTGGAGCTCATTTCATCATTCTGACATTTCATAATTTGGGGAATCATAAGGCAAGAGGAACGATTGTTGGGTCATTCGCTCAAGTCCCAAAAAGCCAAATTTAGTGGCAACAGGTGGTGTGCGTTCGAGCAGTCAACCCTCGTTGACAATTCACATTTCAACATTTGTCAGGAGCTATGGGGATATATCAGGACTCTCCAACTCCCGAAACCCAAAGTCCTTTGTGTCTCAAACAAAGGGTTTGATTAACCCTTGGTGTGGTTTTAGTAAAGCTCCTGTGCGGATCTTGGCCCGAGGGCAGGGGGTCTGCGTTAGAAACCCTTTCACTCACCTTGTGTCTAGGTTGGAAAATCCACTCGTCTCTTGATCATACTCCTTATAATATTGCAAATTGGTCTATGATCCCTGTTGTTGAGTCAGTATTTCCCAGGACAATTGTCATGTCGTCAATATGTTCAAAGAAACATTCAACCCAGAAATCCTTCTATTGTGTCAACCATTTCTGCAGTCCTTAAGCCTTTTATTGTGTCGGCCATCTATGAGTCAGTCCTGAATCACTTGTTACTCTAATCTACTTCAAATCTTGTTACCTATTTCATGTCATTGATGTGGGATACATTAAGGCCCTCCCATGATGATTCTTTTCATGTCAACTTCAACTCATTATCCAGGAATTAGACTTAGAAACTAATTGGTACCTTGGAACTTGCATTCCTTAATGGAAGGTTTCCTCGCTTTTGACATTGGGTTTTCATTATTGACCCCTGATCGAGAGATTCCACCGAGTGTTCGACTTCAGCTCATTAATTCACATTCATTGGATTCTACTAGAGTACCTTGGGAGTCATCGACATTAATGGTGATTTCCCTCGTTCTTGTTAACGGTTCTCATCATTGACCGATAATCAAGTGGTTTCTACCATGTTTGACTTCAACACATGTATTTGCATGGCTAGATTCGTACTATAGAGTGGTGGATATGAAGACCCTAGATCTTTTCTGTCAGATTTAGGTTGCATTGGAGTATATGCATATTTTAGTGATGCATACATCCATAGTGTATGTCTGGTGGCTATGTTCAAATTTGAGTCTTTAACACATAGATCCACAATGTATTTTTGGTGGCTATGTTCAGATTTGAGTCATATTGGCATGGATCCACAGT
>SNQJ01S0187938.1:2781-18406 GCA_010110895.2 Picea sitchensis | reverse complement strand
TTTTCTTCTCGGGGATTGACAATGGTTGCAGCAAACCCGTTGGGTGCCTATGCGCATATTGCACCTTTTGACATTCCATGCATCGAGAGATGTAATCAACAACATCCTTCTTCATTCCTAGCCAACAGAACTAGCTTCTTACTGCTGTAATTGTTTTCTGGTATACGGGATGTCCATCATAAGGAACATCATGCATTTCCTTCAGTACCACATTCCTCAGTTCTTCAGAACTAGAAACATAGATACTATTTTTATGCATGAGTAATCCATCTTCCTTTATCTCATACTCCTTTATTTTTTGTTGTACATCTCCTTGATGCAAGTTTTCCTTTACCTGTAGGTACTGTTGGTCTGTAACAAGACCATCTAAAATTATGCTCTTCAAGTCTAAATGATACATACTGACAATAGTAGCAAGCATGATATGCACTCTTCTACTAAGTGCATCGATAAATTTATTATCCTTTCCCTTGATATGCTTGATATCGAAATCATATTCACTTAAAACTATAGCCATCTTGTTTGCCTAGAAGTCAAGGTTGGTTGTTCGAAAAGATACTTCAGGCCAATGTGGTCTGTTCTTAATTTGAATTTCTTCCCATGAGATAATGGCTCCACATCCTCAAGGCATGAACAATGGCAACAAGTTCCAAGTCATGCATGGCATAGTTCCTCTCATGTTCCTTAATCTTTCTGGAATCATATCCAATGACATGTCCATTTTTCATGAGGACTCCGCCAAGTCCTTCCTTACAAGCCTCTGTACATACCACAAAACTTTCATTTGGGTCAGCAATCTTTAACACAGGTGCACTAGTAACTAATTCCTTCAACATATTAAAATTATTTTTACACTTAAGTGTCCACTCAAATTTATTTCCCTTATTTTGCAAAGAAGTGACGGGATGAGCAATCTTAGAGAACCCTACTATGAACCTTTTGTAGTATCCATCTAATCCCATAAAATATCTGATGTCTGACACATTTATGGGTGTTGGCCATCCTCTAATGGCTTCGATCTTCTCTAGATCTACTCCTATGCCTTGATCTGAAATAATGTGTCCCAAGTAATGGATTTGCTTTTGATAAACAGAACACTTACTCAACTTGGCATACAACTGATGTTCTCTCAGTACTTGCAATACCAATCTTAAGTGATGTTCATGCTCCTCTTCAGACTAAGAATAGATAAGTATGTCATCCAGGAATACTATGACAAACTTGTCCAAATAATTTATGAATATGCCATTCATTAATCACATGAAGAGAATTGGTGCATTGGTCAGTCCAAAATGCACCACTACAAATTCATAATGGCCATACCTAGTCCTAAAGGTTGTCTTATGAATGTCTTCTTCCTTGATTATTAACTGATGGTATCCCGCCCTCATGTCAATCTTTGAAAATATCTTTTCTCCTCTTAGCTGGTCAAAGAGGTCATAAATTCGGGGTAGAGGGTACTTGTTCTTTATAGTGTACTTGTTCAACTGTCAGAAGTCAATACACAACCTCAAGCTTCCATCCTTCTTTTTGACAAAAAGTACTGGTGCTCCCCAAGGTGAAACACTTGGACGCATGTACCCTTTCTTCAACAATTCCTCCAACTGCATTTGTGATTCTTTTATCTCTAGTGTGCTCATTTTGTAAGGTGTTTTTGACACCGGGGTAGCTCCTGGCACTAAATCAATTGAGAAATCTATCTCCCTTCTTGGTGGCAATCCAGGTATTTCTTGAAATACATCTTCAAATTCTTGTAGTACCAAGCAATATTAAATTCTTGGCCCCTTTGCATCAACTAGCTCTTCCACACGAGCTACATACAATTGGCATCCTTTTCTAAAACATCTTTTCAGCTTTAAGGCTGAAATCTCCCTTATTGAGATGGGTCTTGGGACTCTTTTCACAATTCTCTATTTTCCATTTCCATCAAGACATGTCAATGTATTGTTATGGAAATCTAGGACAAAATGATGCTTGTCCAACCAATCCATCCCAATCAAAACATCATAAGACCCCAATGGTATGATATTCAGATCACTACTAGTATTCATTCCATTAAGACTTATGGAACAACTTCTGACCATATCATGGATTCTTCTTTTGGTTCCAGTGACTAACTGAACCAAACTCACCTTTCCAAGTTTACTTTTCTCCAAATGAAATCTATCCACTATCTTAGGATCAATGTAACAATGACTTGCTCCTGAATCAATCAAAATAGTAACAGGCTGATTTATGATCTTACCTTCCACCTTGATCGTATTGGACTGGTACTCTGCTTGTCGATCATTTAAAGATGCATAGATTCTTCCCATATCTTTGACTATTGTAGCCTCTTGGATGTGGTGCACAATCTTCACTCTGTATTTTCTATGTGGGCAATCCTTGTACAGGTGATCTTCCTTGCATCCCCAGCATTGGATTGGTGGTCTTCCCCTTTTTCCCAAGGGATCTTCTTTCTTGGAATACCCCTTAGAATACTGATCTTGATGATTTCTATTAGGCTCATTCCTATTGAAGGAGGGTCTAAATCCTTTCCTCCTCTGATCGGATTTCTCATTCTTCTTGTCCTTCCAAGATTTCTGCAAAGATTCTCTTCCCTGGCCTTGCTCATATAGGTATTTATCCTTCCTTATGTCCTCAGTCAAGGTGTTAGGCTCATCATACTTGATCTTTTCTATATAAAAGGATAGAAATCCACTTAGAAATCTTTGTATTTTCATTTTCTCATCACCAATGAACTTGAAATATTTTAACAATCCCAAGAACTTATTCTCGTACTCTACCATAGTCATGCTTCCCAACCTGAGTTCAAAGAACTCTTGCATTTTCTTTTCATAGAAATTCTCTAAGAGGTACTCCTTCTAGAAGTACATCTTGAACTGCTTCCAAGTGATCCTACTTTCATTAACATGTTCCACTTGCTTCAGTTGGTCCCACCACATTGCAACTTTCCTGTGTAAATATATGTGGCAATCCTGGCTTCCAGGTTTGATGAATTGTTATGCAACTAAAAATATATCCTGCGCCCAAGAAACAATGCTTCGACATCATCCTCCCTTTCTCTTCAACCATCGAAGGAAGGTGGCTTGAGCTTCCTCGGCTCTCCTTGCAAACTATCCACCTCTTGCTTCCTTCTTTGATGTCTAATAGGGGACACTTTTGGACTGCTTACGGGATCATCCGATGCATAAAAATTTCTTTCTGAGTGAGGAGGTGAGTGGTGTTCATGATATCTTCTAGCACTTCTGAAATAACCAACTCTTCCACGAGCATTTCTTCTTTCATGACACATGCCTTCTTCCTCTTGCCTTGAGTTAGATCCCTTCTTCGTTTGCCTCTACAACTGATCTAAGCTTTGCAACACTCGAGCATTTATCTAACTTTTCTCTCTCATCAGTCTCTCATTTTCTTCTTTGTAGCTCTGCACTTCCATATTCAGGCTCCTTACCGTTTCTATCAACGTTTCCTGCTCTCTTTTTCTCTTGCATCCATTGGACTCTGTATTGGCATTACCAACTCTGGTATTCTGGCCTTCGGCCTCCTTATCATGACTGGAGGCTCCCTCGCCTTCTTCCATTTCCTCAATACGCATCCTGAGATGATGTGCTTAATACCCTTAATTCTGTAAAAGGTGAAAGCGACCATTTTGTTAGAATTATGCATATGATAAACAAAAAAAAATGCAAACCATGCTATAGGTCTCTTTCTTGTTTTTGTTCATGGAGATCATATCCCCATTCTCTGAAAATAATAGTGTCCTGTTATCCCTAGGTTGAAATAGAATTTCAACCTATGCAGACACTTTTTTCAAACCACCTACCTAGGTGACCACGATTAGAAACCGCAGTTGTGACCACTCACCTAACCAAAAGGCGCTTCGCGACTTTGTGTGTCGGGTGTTTTCATATGAGCCAACCTCGACTCTCTGACTTCTGAACTTGTGACTTGGAGCCTAATGCGTGCTAGCTTTTCTGTTAGCCTTCACCAATGTGACCTCCGACTATGACCCGAGGCCAATCTCACGGGAGCTTCCTAACTTTGTGTGCTGGGTATTTGCATATGATCCAACCTTGACTCTCTCGACTTTTGAACTCTCAAACTAGAGCCTAGTGAGCGCTAGCTCCTTCCCTTAACCTTCATCAGTGTGACCCCTTGCTATGACATGGGGCCAATCTCTCGAGCGCTTCGCATTGTCGAAAGATTTCTTGTCTCCCTTCTTTTGACTCTCAAACTTGCACTCGCGTCAGATCGACGGTCCACAATCCCGGCGATCCGACAATTCTACTCTCCCCCTTCGTGTCCCGCAAAATTCTTCAGCACCAAATCAATGGTTCAGATCTCCTCATGCTCCAATGGTTGAAATTTCCTTCGTGAACTCGGGACTTCGTGTGTCGCGAAGTTGGAGGACTGCTCACCTCTCTTCTTCCGATATCTGAACTCATGAGTTTCTTGGGACCAGATCAATGGTCCACACTTTCCTTTGATCAATGGCTATGATCCTTTCTATAACTTGGACTTCACGATATTTCTTACCCTATGCACTTCCAAAGGCTTAAATCTTGTTCACTTACCTCTAGGTCCGGCGGCCCAGATTTAGCTATCCTCTGATCCAATGATCCCAGATCTCTCCTGATCCTACAGTGGCGATCGTTCCTAAATTCAAAGGGGACGGTCACAATCCTTCAAACCCCTATAGAGGATTTATGACATTTCGTCTCCTGCATAGCTTTTACAACGCCATTCCTCCTGAGATTTTCAACTTCACGGTCAGAGTTCGATATCGACCATGAGACTCTGACCAATAGACCCAGCCCATACCGGCCTAGTGTTTCAACCAGAGGCTCTAATACCAAACTGTAACATACCCAGCCAACCACGGATCGGGGTATGCTACCTGTAAGCCCACCCTTGGACTTCTTTCTCATACTGATACCTTCTTTATTTATTAAGGATTCATAATACAACAAAATTAATGACATGCACAACAATATCCAACGAGCATGCATATTCTAAATATTTAATTAATGATAATTAAATATACAATGAAGAAACATTCATACACATATAATAATATCACAACAAAGAGCACTTATCTTTTTGAAAGATGACACCAACTGACTGCACACCAAGGACGTTCAACCCAAGCATAGACACTACTACTCCAAATCTCAACAACATCGTCACCCCTGAGCCAGGACTATGAATCCACAAGGAGAGCTCCAGAGTGTTACTTGGCTTCCCAAAACCAGTTATCACTAAAGCTCTCACAGGCTCTCCAGCACCCACAACAATCCAAGTACCCAACTCTCTTCTACCCAGCTTGCACCACCAAAGAGAATGGACCTCCACCTTTCTTTTCCACGCAGTCCTTCTCCTTATTTGTGTCTCTACCACAAGTGGCCCAGAATCTCAATACTGGAACTCTCTGGACTCGCTGCTGTGAGTAGCACTGGACACAGGCCACTGCATCTCAGAGATGTAGGCCTCAAGGCATTACTGGATCACACTAGCGACCATTACAACCAACTATCATATGGTTAATTCTTCAGATGTTTAATCCCCCTTCCCGAGACCAAGACACAGGTGAGGATGGATGGAGGAGGTAGGTGAGTGCATGGGAGTGCGTGAGGGGTGCATGAGGGAAAGAATGGGGTAACGCAAAGGTGACAGAGCAGACGAGCTAATGACCAACCCCACAATTGGACCAAGGGTGGGTTTAAGTATTTCATGGGGAAATCAAGAACCTCTTGTCCTCCCCAAGAAGCTCACATAACTGATCCCCTCCCTTAAGAAAAAAGGTAATTAACATATGAATAAACATTTATCCTCCCCTCTTATGGAATCATAGCCCCCTATAACTCTAGTCCTTGTCTGTCTAGCAGCCAGCAATGTGTTTATTATTAATGATGATCGAAACATTACATTTCTTGGACATACTAGCCCTTTAATAATTGTTTGGGCACTCAGGCCTCTCAGCATTGTAACAATACATTATTTAAAATGGGGGGTTCAAAACCTAGGGTGTTATAGGCTCCTTTTGAGTCAAGTGACTCCCTCTGAAGGATAAGCATCTTCTTTTCTTGTTAATATATATGGAACAAGAAAACAAAAAGAACCAACACAAGAATATCTCCTAAAAGAGAATAATGGGTACATCTCTAGAATCAAAACAATTTTAAGGAATATTGTCACAGCTACAACACCTACTTGTAATGTAGAAAACTTTTAGATGTATAGATTAGAGGAATGACAATTACAACAATCAAACCTAGAGTCCTTACTTTGAGTGTGTTGTTTCTCTGAATGCACTGATATCCCTCTAGATCCATGACTTCAGCAAAGGTTCATTCCTCCTACAATTTCACTCATGACAATGATACAAATAATATATACAAGTGCATACCTAAGGATGTTGATATGATTTCTCCAATGGCACTTGGTTGATCTCTATCCTCTGATATTTTTATGGAAAAGATAGTCACGGTGTCACCTTTTGTCATCTTTGTTATTTTGAANAACTATCATATGGTTAATTCTTCAGATGTTTAATCCCCCTTCCCGAGACCAAGACACAGGTGAGGATGGATGGAGGAGGTAGGTGAGTGCATGGGAGTGCGTGAGGGGTGCATGAGGGAAAGAATGGGGTAACGCAAAGGTGACAGAGCAGACGAGCTAATGACCAACCCCACAATTGGACCAAGGGTGGGTTTAAGTATTTCATGGGGAAATCAAGAACCTCTTGTCCTCCCCAAGAAGCTCACATAACTGATCCCCTCCCTTAAGAAAAAAGGTAATTAACATATGAATAAACATTTATCCTCCCCTCTTATGGAATCATAGCCCCCTATAACTCTAGTCCTTGTCTGTCTAGCAGCCAGCAATGTGTTTATTATTAATGATGATCGAAACATTACATTTCTTGGACATACTAGCCCTTTAATAATTGTTTGGGCACTCAGGCCTCTCAGCATTGTAACAATACATTATTTAAAATGGGGGGTTCAAAACCTAGGGTGTTATAGGCTCCTTTTGAGTCAAGTGACTCCCTCTGAAGGATAAGCATCTTCTTTTCTTGTTAATATATATGGAACAAGAAAACAAAAAGAACCAACACAAGAATATCTCCTAAAAGAGAATAATGGGTACATCTCTAGAATCAAAACAATTTTAAGGAATATTGTCACAGCTACAACACCTACTTGTAATGTAGAAAACTTTTAGATGTATAGATTAGAGGAATGACAATTACAACAATCAAACCTAGAGTCCTTACTTTGAGTGTGTTGTTTCTCTGAATGCACTGATATCCCTCTAGATCCATGACTTCAGCAAAGGTTCATTCCTCCTACAATTTCACTCATGACAATGATACAAATAATATATACAAGTGCATACCTAAGGATGTTGATATGATTTCTCCAATGGCACTTGGTTGATCTCTATCCTCTGATATTTTTATGGAAAAGATAGTCACGGTGTCACCTTTTGTCATCTTTGTTATTTTGAATTTGGCCCTTCAATGTAAGGGCTTGAGTAGGTGATTAGCTTCCTTGTCCTGATGTCATATTCATCCCATTCATTGATAGTTGTATCTGGTAAACCCTTTTGTATTAACCACAATAAGTCTTCCTCTGAAGTCTTGTCTTTCAAGAACTTTGAAGTTTCTTGATCCATCAAGCTTATCTTCCATCATATTTTTTGTTCATCATAATGTGATATTCTTCACAACCCTTTTTTAACTAGGCTAGAAAACCTAACAGCTAAGCATGGCTAGCACTTTTAGGTTTTATTACACTTATGAATGCCAACAATAATCCTTTGAGAGATAGGAGAACACTGGTGAATTGAAGAGATCCTTCAATGAGTTTGTAGAAACCCTAATTTTGAAATTTCAGAAGAAATTAGTGAAACCCTAGAAACCTTAGGGCCAAAATTTCAAAATTCTTAGAATGTCACTCTGAGAGTCTCTAGAGATGCGTTGGGGAGGTCGTACTCTCCTATTCCAAAAATATCCCCAACGTTCAAGTATTTAAGGGTTGAAACACCTCATAAAGGAAGGTCGTATGGATTTTCTGGAAACCCTAGGAGGGTCATATGGTTCTGTAGAAGAGAGAGAAGATTGGTAGATGATTGTGCAATGGGTTCTTCAAGATCTATGATCTAATACCATGTTGATTTTTCATAAGCTAGGTTAAGCATGAAGTTCATTCCATTTTATCATTTCACTTAACCATAAACAATAATGTTGCAGCAACCAATATGAAAAGAATAAACACCATGCACAATAACATAAGAAGTATCATGGGAAACCCTTCTCAATAAGGGAAGAAAACCCAGCCAAATCATTTGCTATATTATTCAAGAGAAAGACCTTCACCTCCAAGAAAGAACTAGAACACAAGAGGGTGCTTAAACCCTAGAAATATAAATCCCAAGAGAGGTACGCACCCTTTTTCCAAAGAAGTTGATCCAAGTGGATATCAATGACCACCCACCTTTTCCAATTGGCTCAAAACAGTTTTCTGACAATTTTGGCAATTTACTATTTTTAGCATTTTTAACTTTCAGGGCCATTTTGAGGGCCTAAATGAAGGTTTTTCGGGATCGATATTCTTAATGATAAACAAAGGAATTATTGAGCCCCCAAAATGAATCTTGTCGAGGACACCTTTCCAACGAGCTATCACATGCCTAAAATGAAGATCGTATGCAAAAGTTACGAACCCGAGAAGTTGATGTACTATCTTACTCAAACGGGGCCCACATGACTTTTGGTGCTTCATCTCCTAGGGTTAGGTTTTTGGATGTCTAGGGTTTTTGGAATTCTTGTTTATTTTAAAAATTCCATCAAAGCCTCATTGTAATCATTTTCTTGTGAATGAATGCAACCATCACATCTCTTCTCAGAGATAAGTCGCCACCATTCCAGCAAGCTTGTTTCCACTGCATTTTACAGTTTTAGCTTATTTCCTTATTGAATAGAAAACCGGTTTTATTGTATCAATGTTATTTTGTGTTAATAACCTGTTAATAATTTGTAGTCATTTCATTCTGCTCATAAAATCCAGATCAGAAGTGTACTTGCTAAAATTTCCAAACTCACAAGTATGATATGATTCCATAATGGGGAATCATCCCTTACTTATATTAGACTTTGTCAAATCAACAAAGGCGTCTATTGACTCAATAGGGATGACCTCTCTAAGTCACTTTATAATCTATTATTATTATTCTTATTATTCTTATTATTCTTCTTATTCTTCTTCTTCTTCTTCTTATTATTATTATTATAATTAATATTTACAATATTAATTATCTTTTACATTTATTATTAATCACATTAAGGTGGGGCTGACCTGTACCCTTTACATAACAATTAGGGTTACAGGAAGGTCTGACTCTTGAACAACATATAGAAAAGGATCCGATAAACCCACTAGTGCTCATCCACGAGGGGCACATCCCTAGGGATGTCATAGCTCTGGCTCATTGCATTACACAGAAGAACCAGATCTACACACGTTCACATGTGCTCATCCACAAGCACGTCGACTCTACGGATCTTCTTTCCCACTTCCTCACATGGGAGAATCATCTAGATTTTTCTCATCAACTCTGTTACTCAGAGGAGGATTAACACATCATCTTCATTTCTATTCACATGATGATGCACCCAACACTTTGGGATTTCACACGTTCACCTTGTGCTCAGCCACAGACATGTCCAACTCATCAGATCGCCTTTCCCACTGGATAATCCTCTAGATTTATTCTCACTGTCTTAATGGAGGAGGTCATCTCTACGTTCCTAGCTCTATCTCAGGAAAGAACCACGTACCCTTCTTAGGGTATTTCTCTCAGGTTTGTAAGTTGAGAGAAAAGCTTCACATAGTTGCAATGATCCACACCTCACGGGTTTGTAAGTTGGAGAATGTCTCACATAGTTGCATTCATCAACATGGATTCGGTGTTGAGATACACACCATAAAGAGTCGGGGAGACCACACAAGTTTTTCATTTCTTTCATTACATATCTATAGTCAGATTGAGCATGGAGATCAGAGATCCAGCTCCAGCAATCAGATTCCAACATGAGTTCTAGAGGAGACATCATAGGTATAGTGGGTCTCTCTTCCTGAGGAGGCCTAGCGAACCTAAACTCTCATAACCCATTTGATATTAAGGAAGGTGCTTCATTTGATCCATCCAACACATTTTTCCAAGCCTTCTATCCATCAGGGTGTCACATTTAGTCAGTGGAGTTGCAATGTGTTTGATAGATAACTCGGAGAGATCACAAATTCTCAGATCCACTCATCAAGAGGGCTAGTGAGCCAGATTCGTTTTGACCCATTGTAGAGGGAGGTAAGGAACTCCATTCGAGACAATTTCCATCATATTTTGACGATGGAATCTACTTTGGATACTCTTTCAGTGTTAGCCAGTGTGAAGGAATTCCTAGCATTTGGACAGATTACTTCTGACAGTGATAGAGAGATCCAAGATCCTAGTAGCAACAGATCCATCCAGGGCGAGTCTTTTAGGGAAGAAGGAAACTTCATTGGGACATATCTCATCAGATTCAAAGGAGTCTTTCCCGTGCATGCATCGGATTCATCTTCCGACAACATATCTAGCACTGCATGCAACAATAAACTCACACATGTCACAGATTGGGATTACCTACCAATGATCTAGCGATGCATGTTAGCTCTAGGTATTGTTCCATGCTTTTACTAGTATTCTAGTATAGATCTAGGAATTTGAAGTTCTAACTGAATATTGGTTTGGTTATTTTTACATGCATGCAGTCTGTGTGTGAAGTTTTGTACATGAATGCCATTATTGTAATTGCTTAACTATTCAATATATCTTAAACAAGTTGTTCCACCTAAAACCACATGCAAAATGACCACTCATGTTAAATTCAAGTTATCAAAAGCAATTAGAAACATAAATATCCCATTCAACCACCCAAAGCATATCATATCTACCACATATAGTTTTAGTAGAGTGTTAATATCCATTTGGGATATTACAAGCTTGATTTAAGTAAAAAGTGGTTGATATAAGTAGATCATCATTTTCCACCCTGTAAAATTAATGAGGCCGATAGACCTATATAAAACACTTTTTACTTAGATGTGGTTATTGCTACTTAATGATTATAGTAAAAAAAATCACATAGTCCTAGCCAAACCATTTGTAGTTTCAACAATATTATTTATTTATTAAAATGTAATGGAACTTGGAAATGAAAAATGAAAGAATATTTAAAACCTTCCAATTGAAAAGATATTACAATCGATCCATAGAACATTCTGATCCCATTAGCTTCAATTATGGATATGGCAGGAACATGAACAAGAAGGATGAGATGATATCATAAAATCAAGGACCGAGCAAAACTCATTGGGAGTTGGGAGAAGGATGAGAAAGACATTCTTATATGAATATATTATATAAAATGAATGAGAATATATCATGGAAATTGACCTTTCAATTTCGATTGGTAGATTCCATTATTATTTATTTTTATTTATCTCATGTTTTAGTTCGGTGACCCGTCTTTGTATATATATATTTTTTAATGCTATCCATGTCAATGGACGGAGACCCCTCCTGGTAAGATAAATGTTACTTTCATTTTCTTCAAATATCATTTTCCATTTGAATTTCAAAACAATTAATTTATTAATGTGACCAAAATACATATATAGTTTAAACCATTTGGAAGATTAAAATAATCGTAAATTTGTTCTGAAAATATAACTTTGAGAGGCGGGAGTTGTATCTAACCAAAAATTTTGAATTATAAAGTACCGATGGAATGGAGCAGAGAGATTACTTTTTCGAGTTAGGAGAACACAAATATGAAATCAGTATTATCATCTTCATGGCAATTATTAAAGGAGAGAATATGATATGTGTGCAGAGGGATGATAGCCTTTGCTATTTGGGTGGCATTATCGATGGAGAAGACAACTTCTTCCCACAGACAAGTATATAACAGCCATAGATTCCTGATCGAGCCGATGAAGTAGCAAGAAGAGATTATCATTGTTGTCTCAACATTTGACGTGTTGAGCAAATTGAAGAAAGGAGACATGCACAGTCGACTCACGGACTTGAAGAGATTTCTTGCAACATTCGGATATCTCTTGCATCTCGACCAAGATGGCACGCCACCCACAACCCTATTTGACAACAACCTGGAGGCGACACTTCATCTATACCAAAGAAGCTTCAATACTTCTGTGACAGGAATTTTAAACAGAGCCACCTTAGACACTCCGTGGGTCCCCAAATGTGGAAGAGAAGACGTTCGAGATGGCTTGGCTCTCATGCTCTTTCTCAAAGTTCCCAAAGCAAGATTATTGAGACACAATGACACTTGGTTGACTACCCAACCAGACCCAAAGTTCCCAAAGAAATATTATCAAGTGACAATAACCAACTGGAGGCCTAGCTATGGAAGGTTATGGGCCATAAAAAAATGTAGCAAACCACAAGAAATATGGCGTACACCTTCTCCAACCTCCCTGAGTCTGTCATCCTATCCAGCAAGGACATTAGGTCAGTAGTGGCTTCCGCCTTCCAGAAGTGGGCCGCTATTGTTCCCATGGATTTCCTACAGACCCATGACTTTGAAGGGGAAAATATAAATATTTACTTCCTTGCAGGAGACCATGGAGATAGAACACCCTTTGACGAGCCTCTCTGTAGAGTGGCGCACACATTTCTGCCAGAGGATGGGGGATTTCACTTCGACAGGTCTGAGGTTTGGACAGTGAACATGGCCATGAAAAATCATATTTACTTCATGGAGCTTTAGATGGTGGTGCTTCACGATATCAGACATCTGATTGGGTTGGACCATTCCAAGGTTCATAGCTCCGTCATGTTCCCCAATGTTGATTGCATAAAATTAAAGCGTCAGTTGAACGATGATGATGTTAAGGGAATCACATCCCTCTATGGGCCTCACACTTCCTAGAAGGACTATTATATTCCAAACCACGGGCCTCCTCATGGAAACTTCAAGAGGCATGCAGGATAGCAATGACTTTCAAATTTTGAATGCACTGCAGATTCTTTGGTTCTCTTTGTATTTTCTTCTCTGGTCGTATGTTTTGTTTTCATGATTTGTGGGTTAACTAATCGTTGTTTTCAGAAAATTCAACTCAGACGTACCTGGTATATGGAAAAAAAGAAATGCAAGCCCAATCGAAGCTAAAAATAAACATAGCCCCAGTGTGGGGCTACGTCCACCAACTGATTTGTCTTCTCTATTATTCTTCAATCTCTTACATTCATCTGCACCTGTGCACTAAGCCACATAACCAATCTTCGCAGAGGACAGGAGATCTGCACACTGAGCACCAGATCCTCCTTCCCAAAATTAGGTCAAGGTATAGAACCAACTCCTTTATTGAGCACAAAGCCTTACATACACATTTTGTTGCACAAAGCACTCATAACTACTTGCACTTAGCCACTTAGACTTCTCTCTCTAAGTATCTTACGTCGCTTCTCTACTCCTTATACCTTACAATCTTACTTATTTATACTTTTGCAAGCAGGCCTAAACAGGAGTAAACCCCTAGGCCGAACTCCCTTAACCCATTACAAAAACCCTAGGGAAACCCCTTGTTGGGTCCACAAAGGTCAAAAAACAAGTGAGATCCGTGATCTCAGCTCCGCCTGGGTGCACCTTCCTTGATCACTACATCAAAGTTCAAAACTTGATCAAACCTGACTAAGATTTCATCAAAACTTGGTCGAGGGCCAATAACAAGAACGAGACCAAGAAGTGCCAAATTTCACAAATATCTTCTATACCCTGTGCACCAAGTTGGGTATCAAATATTCAAAGTGACATATGGTGCTCAAGTATCACGATGCTCTGCATAGATACATCCATACCAGAATGGAATTTCTTGACATCTCTTCCTTGGGAGCGGCCTATCAATATGCCATCAAAATCGAGCAGAAGCTCAAACAAAAGATGTGACAATTTGGGCCTCAGAACCCCATGCAGAAAAAACTAGGAAAGGGCGGCCCCAACCTACATAACAAAAGACATAACAAATATGGACAGTATCAAAACAACCATCCCAAGCCACAAGAAAATAAGGACACCTGAAAGACAAAGAAGGATACTTGGAAGTGGTGTGACTTCCATAAGATCCCTTGGCATAACAATGTTGATTTCCACTCAAAGAAATCATTGATGACTGAAGTGAAAGCCTCTAAATCATATGTGGGTTCTGAATCTGAGTCAGAAATAGAAAGGGGAAGACATATCATTGATGTGAAACCCAGTTCCACCATTTCTACCACCAAGCTTCAGACTAGTGCACCAGACGAGACATAAGAAGGTGAGCACCTTTTCCATTCACAAATTTGGGTAAAAGGCACCCCGCTACACTTCATCATTGATATCAGTATCGAGAAGAACCTCATCTCGGTAGAGGTCATCAAGTAGCTCGCCCTGTCGACAATGTCGCACCCACAGTCCTACACCATTGGATGGTTGTGCCAAGGAAACGATCTTCGCGTCAACGAACAATGTCAACTATCATACGACATCAAGCCCTTTAAAGATGAGGTATTGTGTGATGTTGTTGCACTCTAAGTTTGTAATGTTATTTTGGGCCAACCTTATTTATGGAAACGTCATGTTGTATATGATTCTAGCACTATTACATATTGTAAAAATTCAATGTTATATTTGCGGCATTATGGACAAATCTAGCCATACTATAAAAAAATAGAGGAAATTTTAACTTTTTTTTGCATATTGCCCAATAACATCGCTATTGCCACGTTGACGTCTCTCTTGCCACGTTTTCGTCGCTCTTGCCACGTTGTCATCTCTCTTTCCACGTTTTCCACATATTAGTCTCTCTTGCCACGTTTGTGACATAGTTGTCTCTCTTGCGACGTTTGTGAAGATAGTTGTCACAGTTGCAACGTTGGGGAAACTAGGTTTTCCCCTCCAACGGTCGCCTAGTATTTTGACCAAGACAACTTTGATTTGGTCAATGATCGTCGAAATTGCGACGTTATAAAATCTATAAATATGTTGCATTTTACGCATGTTGCGACAAGTTTTCTATAATAACAACACTTCAAAAAGGGTCTGCAGGTCTTCTCGTCTAGAGTACAACTATTAAAAGACATTGTACTAAGGCTCTTCTCATTTCGTTTTAATTTTCTGATCAATCGAATTTTAAAGGAAACAACTATTAAAAGACATTTTACTAGGGATAGAGTACATGATGGGCAACGATGACCTATGAATGGGGCCAACGTTGAAATTTTTTCAAAATGTTTTTGTATGACATCATACATCCTTGAGTCTTGAAACCCTCCCATACCATCAAGGCATGTGTCTAGTCTAACCATGTCAAATTTCGATGCATACAGGCACATATTGAAGAAATTTCAACGTTGGCCTCATTCACTGCTCACTATGCGGGATCGGTGCATGAAATTTTTGGTGGTTGAATTGGAAGTTCCATGACATTTCAAGAGAGTTCCAACAAAGATTCTATAGATGGAAACAATGACATTTGACAATGAGACGCCCATTATGAACGTTGTTGCAAACATGGAC